>WEIU01018378.1:176662-223108 GCA_013389925.1 Aegithalos caudatus
GCCGGGGGACGAGCGCGTGTGGCTCGGCGGGCGTGAGGAGGCGGCGACGGGCAGGGAGAGCCATGCTGCGCGCCTCTCTGCGACAGGTGAGTGGGGTCTGACCGCCTGCCGGGGATGCCGAGGAGCGGGGCGGAGGTGCCGAGGAGGGGGGCGGGTTCGCAAGGTGACCGGGGTCGCCTGGCGTCCCCCGTTCCCGGCGCGGCCCGGGAGAGAGCTTCCCGTGGGCTCCTTCCCTTAGCGGGGATGGCGCTTTCTTCCCGTACCGCCCCGGCGCGGCCTCTATCCCCCGGCTGCGCTGAAAGACGGGCTTCGCTCTCAGGTGTCGGCGGCGTTGAAGGAAGGACGAGTCACTCCCACGGAGCTCTGCCAGCGATGCCTGGCCCTCATCAAAAGCACCAAGTTTCTGAATGCGTACATTACCGTAGCGGAAGAGACCGCTTTGAAGCAGGCTGAAGAATCAGAGGAAAGATATAAAAGAGGTATGTTGGTTTGTAAGTCATGCCACTCTTTTAAAACCTGCTGTGGAGAAGCTGTCTGCTATACGAAGCACCTTTACTTTTTAAAGAGGGTGTCTTGGCTTGTTTGATTGTTGGGGGATGAGGCTCACGGATGAGGTTTCCGTGGGTGCCTGTGGATGTACACTTGGCACTCAGGAGAATATTTAGTCCAAAAATCAGAGGGAAAACCTGGACTGAACGAGGCACTGCAGGTGCACTGCTCTCTGCCTCTTGGACAGCACAGCAACTTGGTGTCTGCTGCTTCTTTCCATCAGCAGTTAGTTTGGAATGTGTCGCAAACAGGTACCATGAATAGGCAAATGCAGTGGTCATTCACAGGCCTCCAAACAGCTGGCACAACCTGTCGAATTTTTAATTAAGAAAGCAAATTAAAATAAAGCAGCTTCACTAATTGCAGTTAGTAATTGGAGAACAGAACAGCTTTCAGTCCTGTTACCTGCAGCATTTAGAAGATGGCCATCCTCATTTTCCTTTGTGTTTCAAGAAAGGCAGGAAAGGTAAATTTTCACCTAATAGAGTACATGTTTTCTTTCCTGGGTGATACTTGCTCACACATGGCAGCTTAATAAAATTTTAATAAATTTTAAATGAAATTTCAGGTCATATCTACTGTGTATGTCAGGTAGGCAGAGTTTATGGCTCCCAGCGTAGTGATGGAGTGGAGTTAGCAGCTGTGGCTGGAATGAGCACTGTGTGGTCACATTGGAAGAGGTGTGCACTCCTTTGGGATAGCCAACCTGGATGAAAGCAGCTGCCTGTCTGGAGCTCTGCTCTGTGAGGCCAGGGCCTGGTTTGGGCAGAGTGATCAATGCTTGAGTTGGAATGGAAGGTGGTTCTTGAAAATGGAACAGACAACCATCAAATGCCAAGTGGAAAGCAATCTTTCCTCCAAAAACCACCCAAAGGGACATGTAAAACAAACAGTAATTGATGAGAACATTATATAGCACACTTTGCTTTAATCTCTGCTGTTTTACAATCGTTCCTAATGCAGGTCAGCCACTAGGCATTCTAGATGGAATTCCTATTGCTGTAAAAGACAACTTTAATACAGCTGGTATTGAGACAACGTGTGCATCAAATATGCTAAAAGGTACAGTAAAGCTTTTAAAGTAGAATCAGATCTGTTGCTCTTTAGAGGGTTTATGGACTGGAGTCTCCCAGAAATCCAAGTGTTTTCCAAAACCGAGCTGGAGTAATTTGGGGAAATACATTTATCCAATTTCACTAGCCAAGTTCATCTGGTATTACAGATGGATCTTTTTATTTTTCTAAGCACATTATCTCCTTATTTATATTTGTATGCATTTAACAACAGTTATAATAAAATTGCATGTACTACAATAAAATAGTTCCAAAATGCGTGTTTTCCTTGACATTACTTTTATATATAGAGGAGAGCAGTCAGTACTGTTCTGCCTAGTGAAATCCAAAGACAGTCCTGCTTTGTTGTTCTGTTTGTAGTTGTTGCCTTAAATAGTTTTTTTCATATGGCTGTAGGAAAAGTAGATGTCAACAATCGCAACATACAATCACGTTCTATAGTTCTTTTAAGGCATTTTTTAAAAATTTCCTAAACTCATTGTTTTTATTAACAAGTCATGAGCATTTTCAAGGCAATACAATGTTTTTTATGTAAAAGAAAAAGTAGGAAACTTTTTTTATATCTGTTGTATTCTGCACAAAGTTTATTAATCCTTGTGGAAGACAGCAGAAGTAAATTAGCAGGTCTCTAATTTGATTGTGTTTTTTTAAAAGTAGAAGAGACAAATATTACTTCACTGTTATAAAAATTGTTATATCACCTGAGATGCTTTTCCTTAAAGCACATTCTCAGACCTGTTGTGATTGATTGCAAGGAGTAATAGGAGTCATGTCCTTGTTCCTGATGAAAGTGGGAGCGGAGAAGCCCCTGTCATCATTTATGAAGTGAATTGGTCACTACCTGCGGTCTCATGTCACTGTCATAGTTCTCATCCTAGGTTATGTAAGGTCTGAGTGGCAATGACAACTTAAAAATATTCAGAGTAGCTACTTGTAAAAATAATTTGTATCTCATCAGTTGCTCTTAATTGTTCTGATTGTTTTCAGGTTATATTTCTCCTTACAATGCTACAGTAGTTCAGAAATTACTGGATCATGGAGCTGTGCTTTTAGGTAAAACAAACCTAGATGAATTTGCAATGGGGTGAGTGACGTTTATTATTTTTAATGTGTTGATTTTACACAAAACAGCATGCACACCATCTGTTCCAATCTACCTCTAATCCTTAACTCCTGTTTCTGTTAGACAATAGTGAATACTTACTGGAAGGGTACACAGAGCTGTATGAACTTCTCCCTGAGTGTTTATAGTGTTGTGTAAATGGTACAGATGCTGAATTTTGTGAACATAGTGTTGAAATGTGGCTGTGCTTGAGAGGCAGGAAGGGGTCCAGCTTTTGCAGAAGGCCAAGGACAAGTGGCCTTCTTGTAGATTCAGTAGTGTGTTAATAGAGTTGGTTATGACACAGTTAATTGCTGCCTTTTCCTCTCTCCTTACTGAAGGCTTTTTGCCCTTAGGTAATTATCATGCCCCCAATGGCAGTCACTGCCTCTGCCAGTTGGCCACTGGGGTAATTTATGTGGGACTCCCTGACTTGCTGAACACAGGCTAATTGGGAGCAAGGCTTCTTAGTTGCCTAAGCTAATGTTGGTGACTTTTTGTCAGGAGCACATTGAAAAATGCTCCTACAAATTGATTTTTCTGCATACCAGTGAAGGCAGCCAGGCTGTTAGGGATGGGAATTACTGCTGGGTTTGGAAGGGAATCTCTGGGACTTTAGTTACCTGTGAAAAGCAGTAAATGCTGTATTTTGGTTTTATTATACTTCAGCCAAAGTCCAAAGTTTGATTGGAAATTCACATGGGTGGGGTGGAAATACCTTGACAATATTGTTTTGAATAAAGTAATTTTTGTGTAAAAAAGCTATTCCTCAGAGGAAGACCAGGCAAAAACCTTGGGAAAAACCTGATAATTCAGTATGACAGCTGGTCTAAGTTCATTAAAACATAGGATTCTTCTAAAAAGCTTACCCCAATACTGGCTTCTCATTCTGGTGTTTGCATGAGCTCTTGTCAGGGAGTGGATGCAGCTCTCAAGTAATGATGTCTCAACAAGGTTGGTTCTCAGCTGCTGTCAGCTGCTGTTCTGTCTGATGATTTAGCTGGTAACTCTGGCCCCCTGCAATCAGGGACAGTGTGGGACAGAGGGCCTGAGGAGGGAGGAAAGTATGCCCTGCCCCTGCTTCTGGGTGGCAGCTCACACTTAGGTGACACAAGCTGACTGCAGCCAGTTTCTGAGAAGCCAGTCTGGCATTCTGAAGCAGTGAACCGTGGCCTCTGCAGAGGGCTACAGTGTGAGTAATAGTGTGGCATTTCAGAGAAATGTGTGTTCCTGGTATTGTGGAACAATACCAGGAAATACAAATTGTATTTTTCTCCACCTCTAGCAGCATGTTTTTCCTCACAACTGTGATCTTGCATCAAATGCAGGGCTGGAAAAACAGAATACCTTGGTTTTGAAAGAGATGTGCTCCTGTACTTTTACATAGCTTAAATCAGTTTTATGTCTTTGTGATTCTGTTTGTTTCAGTAGCATTAGCAGAAGTAGAAAGAGGTACCAGTTCAGGTTCTGTCAGAAACTGATGAGCAGCTATAAATTTTACAGTTGTATGTAATCTTACAGAAGTTGATTGCATAAGGATTTACGTACACCAGTCTCCTTGTGTTAAAATTGAATTTGCAGGGATGATGAGGAATTGGATTTTAAAAATTACATTGGTGAATACAGTGTGTCACTTGTCACTTCTGTCTCTATTTATCCTGACTGTCTTAGATCTGGGAGTACAGATGGAGTATTTGGACCAGTCAGAAATCCCTGGAGTTATTCAAAACAGTACAAGGAAAAGTCTGTCCCAAGATCCCATTCTGCAGACGCAGAGTCTAAGTGGGTAATAACAGGAGGGAGCTCAGGAGGCAGCGCGGCTGCTGTGTCTTCTTTCACGTGTTTTGCGTAAGAGCCTTTTACTTTCCCTAAATGTCTCAAAGTCTGTTGGAATGGTTTTCATTTTATAATTTTCTCATAAGCTAGTGTGAAATAGGAGGGTTATTGGCCCTTGCCTTCCAAAATTTATTTCAGCATCCCCCGGTTATTCGCAACAGATCATGAAGCCAGAAGTAATCCATGCAGGCAAATTTACATTTCCTCATTTCAGGCATTATTCAGTGGTATGACCACTTTGCACTGCATGAAATAAAATTATTATGGCAGTAAAGGAGTGACAGTTCTCGTCTTATTCCCACATAATCTCTTGAAAAGTCTTACAGGGTTTGTGACACATCCTCTTCCTCACTAATTGTATAACACAAATACACACTGAAAATGAAATTCAGCAAATTAAGAGATCCCTTAATTTGTAACAGTATAATAATCTTTCCTCTGCTCCTTTGTTTTTATAGCATAGTTATGTAATAGTACATGAGATTTGGGACCTAAAAGCTTTCAAATCCCTTATTTAATAAAAGAGTACAGAGTACTTAGTACACAGATACTTGCAGACTTCCCTGTTTTTCATTTAAAAGACAGTTTTAGTGTTGGGAATTTTTTTAGGCAAGTGTGTGTTTATGGTTGTCTGGAGTATTTTTTTCCTAAAAGAATTTAAACAAGCTGTTTTTTTGTAGTTTTTTTTTAAATAGTAATTATTAACTGTATGGAATGGCAGCACACTATTTAGCAAATCAGCTGTCTACACTGTCTTCCCCATCTGACTGTTAAAACTGATCACAAACCTTTACACCTTGCATTTTATGCAATTCTTAGAGCTACATGTTGGAGCGTGTTTTATAGGAGATTGTTTCAGTTGTGCTCTTAATTGGAAGGTGTTTAAAAATGCTCTTTAGTTACTTTATCTTTGTTTACCCATAAACTACATTACAAGCATCCATTTCATTGTTAAAATATTCTTGCTAATGTTGATTACAACTTTTTAAATTACTTTTTAAAATTATATCTCTCTTCATCTCCTTATCCTTTCCTGGGATGTAACCTACTCTACATTTTAATATTGTTGAAATTGAACTCTGTGCAGCCATTCCCAAGGACTGCTGGTCCTCATCCTGAGCCAGAATGGGCTGATCCTGAGAGGGTCTGGCACCTTTTCTTGTGTTGCTGGGCTCCCATTTTGCACTGCTCAGCGCTTTGTCAGATCAGGGAGATTTTTTGTCCAGCTATTTTATTGCATATTACATATTGTATATCCATCCTATTAGTGTCTTTCAAGCACCAGGAATGCTGCCAGTCTTTACATTTGAAATTTGGATGTCCAAAAATGCTATAAAATTGAGGATGTTTTACGTCAACTCAAAGGCTTTGAAAAAAATTCCACATCAGGAAAGTCAGTTGAATTGGTTCAGCCATTTCAGAAACAAATGGCTATGGGAAAAGTCATATATTCACTTCAATAAAAATTATACCTGTTTCTGAAGTTTAAATTGGTTTTGGCAAAGATTTGCATGAAAACTGCTTTTTCTTTTTAATGTTGCTTGAGGTAAATTTATTAAAAACAAGAGAACAGCATGTTTCATTTCAATACAATTTTTGAAATAAAAATTTCAACTTAGAAAGAGCAAGGTTTCACCTATGAATAAGAAAAAAGGAATTCAACAGAATAATAATAATAATATAATGTGTTCTAATTGTACCTAAGCTACTGTAAACTGGGAGTTCTGATCATTCTTTGTAAATTTGGAAGTAGGAAAAACATTTCTCCAAAGTATGCCCTCTTGTTAGGGGCAAGAAATGTTGCTCTTCATTTTTATCCTGGAAAATGCTGATTCATGGTGCATTGGCTACCCAATAAATAAGATATCAATGTTGAAAATTGTTACCTAAATCACATGGAATATATCAGTTGGAGTCCGCAGTATTGGAACAGAGAAGGCAGAAGATATTTTAGGCCATTTTAAGATGGTCTGAATTCTACCAATCTGCCTCTGCTTTATGAAGAAAGCTGGACTCTCCTAATGGCAAAGATGCTAAGAAAAATCAGAGAACAGGTGAAAAAAAGACAAAGAGAGCAGACTGGAATTTAGGCTGTCTGATTATGACTTCTGATCTGGAAGAATTCACAGAGTTTCAGATCCATGCATCTTAAAGCCACACCTTCTTATTATTTGGAAATGTTCTGAATTATCTTACTAATGATGATCCTTTTGAAACCATAGAGCCTTAGGGTCAGACACAGGAGGATCTACCCGAAACCCTGCTGCTCACTGTGGTGTTGTAGGTTTAAAGCCAACATATGGACTGATCTCTCGCCATGGTCTCATTCCTCTAGTGAACTCCATGGATGTGCCAGGAATCCTCACCAGATGTGTGGATGATGCAGCAGTTTTGTTAGGTATTACTATGTCATAAATCTTTGTTTACAACATTTCCTGAAAACAAACTGAATTCTGACTAACTAGTGTACATTTTCCTGGTCCTCACGTGTTGTGTCATGTTTCAGGTTCACTTGCTGGACATGATCCTAAGGACTCTACCACAATTCAGGATGATTTTAAGCCATTTGAACTACCTAGTCTGACTGATGTCAGCAAGCTTTCAATAGGAATTCCAAAGGTAACATTTAAATCCTGTTAACAGTTATGGACAGGAGGAACAAATAAAAGACACATAACAAAAAAATACTTGTGTCTTGCCCACCACCTCCCAGTCTCACATGATTTGAAACAGTGAAGCCAGTAAAAACAGCCCCTGGAAAAGAATGGGATGTGTATGCTCTGTTGCCTGTCCAGGCAATTTGGAGTAAGCGTAGGCTAATGTATCATCTAAAACATGTTGTCGTGGTGGGAAGCACTGTCAGGAACCTCAGGGGAAATGGGGGCTACGGTTCTTGGTCTCTCTGTTGCTCTTTCATTAGTCCACTCTGAAATCTCAAACAGGTTGCTCTTGGTGCCTTCCCACACAGTGAGCTTGGTACTGTTTTCTGCAGAGCTTTGAGATACTTGCCTAAATGGCACTGTGTTAATATAGACCAGAATTTTAAAGGCAATTGAATGGCACAAGGAGCTGTGATTTGCCGAGTTCTAAAAAGAACTGAAAGACGTCTGTAATTTGGCATCTGATCTGTGCGATTCAGTCATGCTTGTAACTATAAGAGTACTTGAAATTTAGGAATAAAGTTTGAGACTTCAGCTTGTTTTTAATTTAATAGAGGCTCTGCCTTCAAAGAGACAGTGTGAGTAACTTTTATTAATTGGATTCTCAGTATTGGAACCTAAGCTAGAACAGGCATACCAAAAGTTTTAATTTGGTAGGCAGAGATGTCCACTGATCAATTATTCACAATCTGTGAAATGGAAAAACTACATGCCTAGAAAATTGATCATCTGCATACTGTTTAAATCTTGATAAATCTAAAATGGTGATATGGGTTAATTTTTCCTATCCTTTGGATATGTTATTCTACTGCTACAGGTTATTCTAAATAGATACATGCATACATCAAACATGGCTCATAGCTACTCAGAAATCAGACGGTATTATGACCCTGATATTATGGGTTAAAACTAAAGCAAGTATCTTCAAAAATAGGGATTTTTAATAAAATATTTATAATTTGGCTGTGAAATAGGAATGTAGGTAATCTAAGTGTTCTCCCAACCCCTTGATTGTAGTTCTTTGGTGGGTGGTTTTATTTGTTTCACCAAGATGTGCCAGTTGCCACTGATAATGCTGTGGCCATTTTTTTTTTTTTTTTAAATCTTTCCTGCTTTCAGCAGCCCTAGTTTTAGGGTTTAGACCTGAAGATTTTCTACCCATGACTGCATTGCAGTCTTGGTAGATAAATAAGGGCATAACTGGACAATTACACCTTCAGAAGAAACTGCTGAAATTCCATGAGCTGTGATACATATGTGATCCTACTGGGATTAACATAATACTGTTAAGAGGACTGAATCCTGTTAATTTAATACTCCTTGATTGTATAGGATTTAGTAGATGCAAAAAGCTTTAATAACTACTTTAAACCATATAGTGGTGAGATAATGGTTTCAGTGTATATTTAGCAAGGAGTATTAGTGTTTTAGTTGCTATTAGAAGTAAATTAGCAGTGTGTAAAATAATTCCTCTTCTTGTTTTTCCTCTAAGGAATATCATGCACCAGGGCTGTCCAGTGAAATTCTGGCTCTCTGGTCAAAGGCTGCTGACCTGTTTAAGAATGCAGGTGCTAAAGTGGTTGAAGTGAGCTTGCCACACACTCCTTATTCAATTGTCTGCTATCATGTGCTGTGCACAGCAGAAGTGGCATCAAATATGGCCAGGTTTGATGGACTGGAATATGGTAAGGCCTTTGAAAAAAAACCACATTTTTCTCAAGAGTAGAAACATTGCTGGGTATGATGTAAAAGTGTTAGTTTTCATAACTTTTCTTTTCGTGGTTGGATGCTTGATGTTATTCCTTGAAGATGGAATATAGTAAAAAACCTTGTGCAGATAAAAATGTGTAAATAAATACATAACATCTTTCACTACTAGGCTGTCTATATCAGTGTCTGTGCTCAAAATCTAGTTTAGTATTCTCATAATAAAACAGGAATAAGTTTTGTTGTTTTTCCAGAATAGTAGCATGTCAGGCTGCAGCAAACAGTGACCTGTTTTACTGCTATGATGTTATTAGATCTTAAGGATTACAAGAAGCATTAATCCCCAGAATGCCTTTTCTTTTTAGGACATCGTTCTGCCATGAAGGATTCCACCGAAAGTATGTATGCTGCAACACGGCGAGAAGGCTTCAATGATGTCGTAAGAGGAAGGATTCTCTCAGGAAACTACTTCTTGTTGAAACAGTAAGCAGAACATCTTGAAATTCAGCTTTTCCAGGTTAATGAATTTTTGAGCAAATGGTGATTAGTTGTTCATCATGTCATGAAAAAGAAATTGCCCTTAGTAGCTGTTTGTATTTTTATTATTGGTTTACCTCTATAATACCTAGTGAGCTGTTAGTAATGAACAAAAATGTTTTCCCTGAATCTTACCAGTGAGCCTCGTAAATTAAATAAGTAAAACAACTTAGTGATATTTTTCCCCCTACCAGAGCATTATTGGTGTCCATTAGTAAAATTAGGCAGAAATCTACCCTATGGTATGACGTTGAAATTGTACTGAAGTCATTACTGTCCTAGTGTTAGAACTTCTGTAGCTGTTAATCTCATTAAAACTGCTGGTACATTGTAGCCAGGTCTTCTAGAGAAAGCCAGAGACATAGCAATTAAATTAATTGTGGCTCTCTGCCTCAGTGTACAGGGAAAGAGAAGCATTGGCAGAAGTACTGAACTGAAGTCCTTACAGAAGCCAGGGTTTTACCCAGCTCACGTAGAGAAGCTGCTGCATGGATCAATTTTATGTTTTTAGTTTTCAATCCTTATCCAGCTGTCCTAATTTATGTTCATAAAAGTGCTGTTTTTCTCTGTCTGAATTTGTTCAGATACTAACAAAAATACTAGGCATGTAATCAGTCTTTGTAGTGCACTTGCTTTGAAAGAGCTCTGTCAGCAAGAGTATTCATCAGATGTGACTTCTAATTGCTCTCAGAGACAGGAATGTTGTCGGTCAGTCTGTAACAACCAGCTTTTATGGAATGTCGATATTCCTGCCAAGTGTGCTCCCTCTGCTTACAACTGTCTAGATCAGCTTTCCTAAGCTGCTTCAAAATTCACGTGGTTGACTCTTCTGTGAAGGAATACACAAGTAGCTTCCACCAGGATGGAACAGGAGAATTGTGTTCCTCTTCCACAGTAAATTACTCTTGAAGAACAGAGTGCAGGGTTCAGAAAGCATTCTTAGAATTAGTAGTAGAGAAACCCCATCTGTGTCTCTTGCAAATGTTACCTTTTACAGCTTATTTTTATCTTGCTTTTCAAAGTTTTAAAATGACTAGGTGATTGTTCAGGAAGTTCTGTTTATCTATCATCTTTAGAGACAACATGGACAAGGGGATCAAGTCCTCCATCAGTAAATGTGCAGACAGCTCCAAACTTTAGGGAGTTGCAGTTGTTTTATCTGTAAACACTCTGATGTGGAGCAGTTGGTAATACACCACCCCATTTTTCTTTCACTTAACTTTTTTCTTCTTTCCCAAATAGCTGAGGGTTTAGATGACAGTTACTCTCAAAACTGAACTTCTCTGAATTTAAGATTCCATATTTACTGCATATGACGTTAAAAGGAACGACAGACATAAAGTTGACTAATGTGTTTTTGCTTCAGAGTTGTGTAAAGACAGAAATACATAGACCACATGGCTACATGAGGGAAAAAAAGGGTAAAGATATTGTCTTTATAGAATTCTACAGAGATGTATACTACAAACACATACGTAGTATTAAATCCATTTGGAGTTCTCCACAAATGATGGGACTTTTTCATATGCTTCAAGTATCTTGCTGGATTGGATCCTAAATGGTTCATTTCTATTTTTCAGACCTGTGTAGTTTTGTATTTTCTAGACTTTGCTGTGCTGCCCTACAGGGAAATTAGGTTAGATCCCAGCTTTTCACCCAGAGGGTGGCAGAGCACTGGAACCGACTCCCCAGGGAAGTGGTCACAGCACCAAGCCATTCTGTGTTGTGCTCTCAGGCACGTTGTGTGCTGCTTGGTGTGTCCTGTACAGGGCCAGGAGTTGGACTCCATTATCTTGATGGATTCTTTCCAATTCAGCATTTTCCATGGTTCTGTGAGATTCAGTACACAGTTTGGTTTCCAAATGGTCATGAAAGTGTGGTTTTGATTTTTAGTTAGTTATTGTGAAGTAGGGTTTTGTTTTCCCTTCACCTCTCTTCAGCTGTATGTGTATGCCCCCATCACTTTCTTCTCTGACAGCTCCTCTGCTATAAGAGCATTAACACATGTGTGGTGACTAAACTTCCAGTGTGAGTCAAAATTTTATCCAAAAGAATTAATGGGCTTGTCTTTTCCACAGTAAGAAATGAAGTTCTGTGTTTTGGGAATTAAAGTGTCAGGCCTTTATGTCCCTATTCCTTTCCAGAAACTATGAGAAGTACTTTGTCAAGGCACAAAAGGTGAGACGTCTCATTGCCAATGACTTTGTGAAGGTTTTCAGGAGTGGTGTTGATGTTTTACTCACTCCCACCACCCTGAGTGATGCAGCACCATACATGGAATTCATCCAAGAAGACAACAGGACCCGCAGTGCTCAAGATGACATCCTGACACAGGCTGCAAACATGGCTGGTGAGTAGGGACAGGAACTCAACTATGTTTTCCCCTGCCTAGTCATTTTAAATGTCTGATCCCTTTAGATATTTCACCTTCTTTTTAGAATCAAAATATTTCCCCCCCATGTCGTAAGTCTTACAGGGATAACTGGGTCTCAGGATAGTTTATTAAATGCTTGAAAATGTAAGACTCGATTTTAAATTGGGGCACCTTGGAGCTGAGAGTGAGCTGCAGGTAAGACTTTCCCTGTCCAGAGACAGAAATCTCTTTCTTAAGGAGAGCTGATTATCTTTTTCTGAGGATACTGAGTTCTTAAATCTCTCTATTTGATTTCTTGTGATCATCTAGCATTCAGTTCATTGAATCAAATTATTTTAGCTAGTCTTTTTTCTCTATGTAGTTTTTTTTCTGGTTCTCTTAAGATTGATACAAAAATTACTCTAAGGTTTAATAGTAAGTCTGCATGTGTATTTTTTTTCTTTCAGGACTGCCAGCCATAAATGTTCCTACAGCTCTTTCAGAAAGAGGCTTGCCAGTTGGGCTTCAGTTCATTGGACGTTCATTCCAGGAGAAGCAGCTTCTCACTGTCGCCAAATGGTTTGAAAAACAAGTACAATTCCCAGTGATTCAACTAGAAGAAGTAAAGAAGCACGATAATGGTGCCTTTCAGCATCAGAAATCTGCTTCTTTTTCATAATCTGGGACTTGCTAGTCAGCTAGAGCAAGAAAGCAGTGGGCATGGTCAAGAAATTAATTTCTGCAGTTAATTGTCTTTTGCAGAAGTAATAAATCTGTTTTAAGAAGATGTTATGCAGTAATGTGTGATGGAATCACAACAGCTTGTTACAGGGTAATTAAAGCAAAGTGAATCATTAAGTAAACATTACCAGGGTATTAAGAGCCATTTCTTACTGATATTAAAAACACCAAGTTGAAATTGTGTATGCTATGCCTGTGAAGCTGGTTTTTTAATCCCCAGAGGGTGTGTAAGGTATCTGACCAATTAAAGAACTGACCTGAACTTTCGTGTGAAAACTTCATGGTTGCCAAAGGGCTTGGTTTCCTTCTGGAGTGTAGAGTTTTGTAGTGACAACAACCAGATAAGGTCTGTTGGAACAAAGGTATCAAGGATCTGTTCACCAAGAATTAAATACAAAAAGGAAACAAGGGAATAACATAGAAACATTGAATACTTTAGATTAGAAAAGACTTTTAAGATCAAGTCGAATCAGCACTACAAAGTTCATCACTCATTCATATCCCTGACACATCTACACATCGGTTATGTGATGCTTATTATGGTCATTGTAAGAAACCTAAATCACACCTGCATTTAGATCCCTGTTTTACCAAAATTCAAGATGTGGAAATGTTCATTTTAAAAACCAAAACTATTCCCTATTGTTCAGGAGGTGAAAATAACTTCTGGGTTTACAAATCTTGCAGATAATTCTGGTTATTATCCATGTAAGAATGGTGAATTCCAGATATCTTCTGGGAAGAGATGTGTAATAGTAGTACTTGGGTAGTTATTTCTTCTTTCATTACTTGTCTTTATAATCAACACTTAAATACTTAGATCTTACTTCGTGTGACTCCGTGTAGGAATAATGCCATCTGTTCCTTCATGGACAGTCATTCAGCACAATAGTAATTCAAACTGAATTTCCAAACCATAATCTTGTAGGCAAGAAGACTTACTAAACAATTAATAACCTGTTTGAAATGTCCCAGTTTTCATTTCTTGATAGTTAAAAACATGAAGGATGAAGCTTGTAGAAGTTTTTTGCATCAGATTCAGTCACAGTCTACAGTATGCAGAGATGTAAAAGGTGTAGAGGGAGGAAAATGACTGTGGTGGAATCTCCTGTGGAAATAGGAAGAATCTTCATGAATTACATCTTGTGATATACTGTACTGTCAATAATTTAAAAAAGAAAAACCTTATTTCTAAAAATTGCAGATGAATTGGTGAATTTTCCCTGTGTGAAAGTGAACTTTTTTAATACCTTTCCCACATGATTAAAATGATACACAACTAAAACCCCCACATTTAAAAAGCTAAATTATATTTTTAAATACCAAAAATCAAGGTACAGCCTATTTGCAGCCTCACTCTAACTTTTTCCATAGAACAGCCTTTGGGAAAATTGCTTTTTCTATTAGTGGATGATGATGAATTGAGAGTCCTAATAAAGTATTTTCACTAATGTCTTGTTCAGTAATTTAGGTGTGCTGTAATCATGCAGATGTTTCTTACAGCAGCTTTCTGACCAGAGCTCTCAGTGAGGTTATCCAAGTTGCTTTACCTGGATATATACTTAAAATAGCTGCTCTTTGATGTGTACATCCCAAACCCAGACCTACCACTTGCTGTTTCTGAAAGTAAAGGTCAGCGTCTTTGGCCCGGAGTTTGAGATAAAATCCTGGCTTTGGAGAGCATTCCTGGAGAGACATGAAGCACCTTGGAGTGTTGCAGAAGAGAACAAGCTGAAAACTGCTTTCCCTTGGAAATTAATTCAGGACTGACTTCTGACCTACCAGAAATCACTGCTTATGCTTGACAATCTTTCTCCTAAAACTTCCTTTGATGTAAAGAGATATCTGATGGGAAAACTGTATCAAGGCACGTTTGCTTGAGTTTCCCTACTCCATGTTTCCCAAGCAGTTAGAGGAGGGGTAGGTGGAGGGTCCCAGTATCTGCACTACCTTTTTTTGAAGTGGGGCTCCAATTCCAATCTGCAGAACCCTCTAAAGGAGCATTCAGAAGATGACTGCGATGACCTGTTCTGACACAGGCCCTTCAGAGTTTCTGCTGCTGGTGGGTTCCTGAGCATAGAACGCCTGTGTGGGGAAATGCACAGTGGGGGAGGTACCACCCAACCAGCCAGACACCCATTCTGCATTTATAACTCTATGTTAGTGGTTGAATTAACAATTGTAGAGACTTAAAAAAAACAACTCCTGGTTAGATACTTAAATTTCTGGGCTATCATATCCACAGCAGCCCCAACAAGGTTTCTGTCCTCCCACTTCTTGCTGATTTGCATTTTTGGGAACCATATGCCTATATGCTCTTTCTGCCCTCTCCTTTCTAAAGATGGAATTTCATCAAACCAGAGGTAAGAACTCAGGAACCAATTTGGTCAAGCTGCTGGAGGATGTGAGCAAGAGTTCCTTACACTGCAGGAGAATAGCTAAAAGACTTCTGCTCTCTTCATATTAGAAAAATAGGTAGTTGACTCCGGAGCCCCCAGCAGTTCCCAAAGGAGCTTAACACCCCTGCCTACCTACAGGTATCGTGGTTGTGAGCAGAGTTTGTGCAGCTGCTCCCAGTGCCAAATCACGGCTCTGGAGTCACAAACAGAAAAATTGCTATGCCAGATAATTAGACTCCCAAAACCCCTTGTTACAGAAGCACAGGAATTCCAAGGAGCAGGAAGGTCTGGAGATAAAAAAAAATTAAAAAAAAAAAAAAAACAAACCCCAAACCCTGCCTATGCAAACATTTTGTACAGCTGTCTTGAAAAACAATTCCCTGAAATAATAGAGTTGGAAGTTTCATGGCATTGCAGCACGGTCACAGTGGGAGGTAGGTGTAACCTTAGCACACATTGAGCCCAGATAATTCCAGTGTTTCCTGAAAGAAACAAAAGCTAGAGCTTTAGCAAACAAGCAATCTGGGTTTTGGTGCAAATTGTTTTTTCTTCAGATAATGAGAACCTATAGGATACTATATAGTGGAATAGATTTTTTTGAGATGAAAATTGTTAAGAGCTTTTGCTTAAGATGTTTTTAAATACAATTGCCATCTTGTATTGCACTTTATGCAGTTTCCACATATGAGTTTTTCCCTCACATTCTAAAAGAGCACTCATAAAAAGGAGAAATTCAAAGCAAAATTTAACCTGCTACTCCTTCTCTGTTCCTGTATTTCTAGTTTTCAGGTATTATGCACTTAATATGAATTCACTATAACTTCCAAAGTGGTAGTCATTTTTCCATGAGTTTCATGATTCACCCAGGAACTAATGTGTGGAAGGCTGCAAGAAGAAACGGGCTTTGTACCCTACCTGGGGAATCCCAGAGGCCTCCCCCTCAGCTCTGCCCCCCAGAACCACCCAGCAAGTACCACTGTATACAGATGGGGAGCTGAAAATGGAGAAAGGTGTGCACAGCATGCCTAAAAATCTCAGCTAGAGTTAGATGGCAGTCGTACTTCATGTTAAATTGATGCCCGCAATGCCACCAGAGAGAGCACAGAAAAAAAAGCAAAAAAGGTTTATCTAAGTTTGTTATTTTTCCATCTGTCTCTCAAATAAAAGAAAGAAGGTATCCAGTTACAGGAATGTTAGAGAGAGACAACAAATGAAAAACACAATCTTCTTAATTAGCTCTCCACCCCTTCAACTGACTAATGTCCAGATGCAATTAAGCGATTCCAAGTTTACCTTTCTTTGTAAGTAGAAGGAAGGTTTTTTTTTCCCACCCAGCAGAGGCATCCTCATGTACTTGCTGCTGAACAGCAGCAGAAGGTGTCTTTAGCTCAGGAGTGCAAGGCACTGAGGGAAAGCAGCAGGAATGCAGTCAGGGCACTTTGCCATGTTCTGTGCCATTTTATGGCCTGGGCTATGGTCCGATACCAACACAGTAAGGGTGAAAGTGCTGTGGAGTCACAAGCCAAGTCTGCAGCACAATATGTGATGAAATGGACTTCAAAGAGCTGGAAATTTAATCTTTTTCAGCTGAAGAATCTGTTCTTATATGTCACTCTGTGTGACAGCCAGTGGTGAAAGGATTTGTGTGTCCTGGCTTGCTATACTGATAGTGACACATGGTGCACAGGGTACTGTCATGTGTGCTAGTTCAGACACCTGGGGCACAACAGGGACTCCTTGGCTAGAGGCCCCTTTCAGGATCTCCAGGTGCATTATGGTGGAGAGGAAAGGGCAGAGGACACTGTCTGAAAGGCTGCTGCAGGAGGGTGTGAGATAAGGGAGCAGGAGCAGAGGCAGTAGGTGGTCAGTACTGGCTGGCAGCAACTGGGTGCCTGCCTGCATTGTTCTGTGACCTGGGACAACTGCTGGGTTGCAGCTCCTAGCACCACTCCCAAAGGGGAAAACAGCTCCTGCACTTCAGTGCATGGAGGAAAAGCACTAAGCACTTCATTGTGCCACCCAGGAGCTTTTTCAGCTTGGAAGTGACACTGAGAAGCACAGAAATGTCTAGGCAAGCTGAGAAACATCAGGAGGTAGAAAGCACACAAAAGAGGGAATGGATTAAGTGTCATAAAAGTTGATAACTCATTCAAGTAGCCAATCTTGGGAGAGGAAGATTGAAGAGATAAAGGGGATGAGGAAGCACACAGAATATTCTCAGTTGGAAAGGACCCACAAAGCTCATCAGTATTCTGGCAAAGGAGGGGCCCTGACTTCATGTTCCTAAATTGAAGTCTTCAAAGGTGGGTACCTTTTAATAAATTGTACCTCTCTGAACAGAGAGGCAGCTTGATTTAGTCTAAGACTAGAGTATTTAAGACTTGCATTCACCAGCTTTCAGTGCTAAGGTATGTGCTACTCAGGCACATATAATGTCTAACACAGACACACAAAATACTTGTTTAATAAAGATCAAAGCATGTTATTAACAATGTACTTCAGGAAGCCTAGGAACATACTGCAAAAGGGACCATGCGGGCTTGATTTCTCCACTTAGATACAATTTCATAGTCATCTCCGCTATTAAAATCCAACAAGTATTTTTGGTTTCTTTCTCCTATTAATATTCAAGAATCTTTTGTAGAAACTTAAATCACAGCCAAGCCACACACACCTATTTACTCAAGGCAATATTGGGTTTTTTGTTTAAATATGCCTTCTCACTTGATGTGTTTCATTCGTTCTTGTATTTATAGAGCACAGTTACATTCTTCCTTAGCCTTTATTCTGCTAGAACAGTTTACTCCTGTATATTAGAGTGCCCTGTGCTAATCCCTGCAGCCATTCACTGCACCTGCTCCAGCTGAATCCATGTCTTCCAACACAGGTGACAAGTATTGTAAAAGCAATTCCAGGTGCAGGTTTATGAGCACAACAGCATTAATATTTCCCTGCCACTCCTGAAAAATTCTCCAGAACACTCTGGAATCATGCTAGTCCTTTACTCAGCCACAATACGCCATAGCATAGCTCAGAGCCAATTTATGATTAACCAGTGCACTCAGGGCTTGCTCTGCCTCCATTGCTTTCAGTGGATAACCATTTCCCGTATGAGCTGCGAGCTCATTATTAAGCCTCTAGGTTAATGACCTTGCACTCCTTCTCATCACTGCTATTTAGATTATCGGAGTTTTCCAGATTTTCTTGTAAGAGTCCAACTCTCCACTGTTTTGACAGTAATTCCCAGCTTCATGTCATCAGAAACAAAGAATGTGTCTTTCAAATAACTTTCCATGTCACCATAACTTTACCCTCATTGCAATCATTTTCCAAGCCACTGCTGCCAATGGACTTAGAGGACAAAAAAATCCAGCTTCTCCTGTGTGGCCTCTGTAAGTTTCACCTGTGCCCTGATGAATCGTGTAGATGCAATCACCTATTGACAGAGCTAGATACAGGCTGAGCTGCAGCCTTTCTTAACAAAAACTTGGGCTTACACTCCATGACTGGCTTGCTTTGAAGGCTGAAATCACATAGAGTCCCACTGCAATAAACACTGTGCACGGGTATCAAGAAAAGAACTTGCCCCTGAAAAGAGCTTGCATCTATTATGCATCTATCCAAAACCCCCATAAAACCCCCAACAAAAAAGCCACCCCAGGATAATGAGCTATTGTATCCACAGCACTGGAAACACAAGAGCCTGAATGATCTACTCTCAATTGTGGACAATGGAAACACGCTGAATCACTAAAATTGAACCTTCAATAGGCAAAATGCAGCCTTGTCACTAAGACAAACTGCTAATAGCAACAATGAGGCTTGGAACAGCTTGTATGGAGCCAAAGTGGCTCTCATACTTCATCTGAAGTTCATCCAAAGTTGAATGGGGAGGTCTCCAGATGGCCACTGCAACTGGGATTGGAAGTAACCATTACATTACTTTCTTGTTAATACACAAAGTGTAGAATTTTGTTTAGTGGTGAAAATTAATACTTACCCTCAGAGGAGTGGACAGGATAAGCCATGAAGGAAAATAGCATCACTTGCACAGGGAAGATGATACTACTTTAAAAGGATATTGTAGTCATATAACTTTGGTAGAAAAGCCAGGCAAAACACAATTGTGTCACAAAGTTTGTGTTGTGCTTTTTTTGTGCAGCATGTAAAACGATGTAATTTCTTTTATAGAAGTAAACATCTAACTTCACAGTATTTAAACAGACAAGCAACAAAATCATCCATTACTGGTCATAAATGTGACAGGCAGAGGGACACCCACATTGCTGAACTGAGCTGTAAGCTACTCTTCATCCCAGGTCTTCCATTTAGGGTTGTATTTGTGTCTGTCCCCATGCTGATGATGTGGACTTTGCCAACACAGCCTGGCTCAGGGAGAGCACAGGATACCTCAAAAGGCCCTTCAGAAAGAAGCATCTCTGAGCCAATCTGCCTGCTCCCATGGACACCAGCTTGCCTGCTTGCAGACAAGTGGAGGTGGGAAGGTGCTGAACTCCACCTGCTTGGTTACACAAGTCAGAGAAGATATTTAGGAGGAAAAGCTGTCCCTGAGAGGACAGCCCAGTACACCAGGGCAAAGGCTGTCTTTGGGGATATTTGAGGGCAGACCTGATGCCTCTCCAGAAGTGTTGGCTTCCAAGGACTCGGGAAGAATTTGTGTTTCTTCATGTCTCATCCCACTCTTGAATCTTAAATCAATCACAAGGTTCTCATAGCACCATAGCAGCAAGTGCATGGATAGTGTGAGGAACTTATAAAAGCCCCAAGTGCTGTGTGAAACACTGACTGTGCAATCAGAGAGATATCCCAAAGCTTGCCATGGAGAACATGCTTAAACATTATCAGGGTGGAACAAAAACACAGCTCTGCTCACGCCTCTTTGATTTGGGACTTAAATCATCCATCTAACAGAATCACTTGCAAACCCAAATATCATTCACTCTGCTGTAGCCAACAGTGCTGCACAGCTTTGCTGCAAAACCATCTCACCTGAGGGCAGCCCAGCAGGAACACAGCACATCCTGGTGAGAGAGAGTCCCTCACAGAGCAAGCAAAGAGGCTGTCCTGATTTTCATCTAAAGGGAGAGGAGATTACACCTCTTAGTATCTCTCTTCAGGGAGGAACTTAGTGAAATACATTACTCTCGAAGGAAATTACTCCGGGTCCCCAAAATATATACTGAGGTGCCAAGTGTATCTCTCTCACACAGCATGTTTTTCTCTAAAATTCGTCGAGTAATGGTGGTGAGGAATTTGTAGCATGCCTTAAAAGGTGAGGGGAGACAAATGGAGAAAATAGTTTTTGCAAGCAAGTCAGCAAAATATTCTAATGCATTTGCTCTTCAAGCACAGTTACACTTACAAACAGCCTGATGAGGAGGAGGTGTGTTGCTCCAGTTCCATTGCTTCAGCAAGAGTGGAGCACTGAAGGATTAGTTCTAATATACCTTGAACCTGGTGAAAAACAGACTTCAGATGAACCTGCGCTGAATTAGCAATGTAACTGAAAATAAAGAAGGTAATTATTTCCCTTTCTTCTTCAAAAGTGAGACCTTAAGTCGAGCTATGGCATAGAGGAACTATTTTCTCTGTGCAGCCTTAGCACTTTTCATGTGGAGCATTTCTGATTCCTGCTCTTCATTGCCACTTCATTTGTTCCATTCAAACCCAAGATTTCCCAATGAATTTGGCCAACAAATACGGAATTCATTGATAGACCTGAGATGGCAGAGAAAACCTTTCAGAACTTGTTCTGCTGGTGTAAATGGACTGGTCATGCTGTTATTGAGAAGAGACATCAGTGAATGTAGTAATGGGTACTCTTCCCTATAGGCTTGTCCTAAATTTCCTTCTCCTGGCATTCTTTAGTCTGAAAGCACAGACATTTCCTAAACATCTGTCTCTGGCTCTCATGAGCAAACTCACTAAACAAACATCACATTTCTATGTGGTCTAGTATTACCAGAGTGAGTGTGCTATTGAATGAACACCTTAAAGCCATTTTAGAGCACTCTTCAATTTTATTCAATAGATGAGAATTTAGTTAATCTCAAGCTTCAGTTCTTACAGCCAGAAATTGCTGTCATTGCCTTAAGTATCAGCACAATGTATGGGTGGGGCACAAGAAGACTAAATACCACTTAATTATTCTATTGATCTATTCAACTTTTAAGGGTTTTTTCTAAGACCTGCTGTAAGCACTAACTTTTTTCTATAATTACTACTAAAGAACATTGGCAAGAAACAGTTCGTAAAAATTATAAACTCTCCAAAGATGAAACCTGAAAATGAGTTTCATTATTCGTGAATAGCCCTTGGAGATATCTGTTTCTATAAGGCTAAC
The DNA here is from genome assembly GCA_013389925.1 of Aegithalos caudatus. Lineage (NCBI taxonomy): Eukaryota > Metazoa > Chordata > Aves > Passeriformes > Aegithalidae > Aegithalos > Aegithalos caudatus. The sequence goes on from WEIU01018378.1 coordinate 197,984, forward strand.
ATTCTCAAGTCCCTACTCATATGCCACTTTTAAAACATCTGATATATTTTTCTATTTTCAATGTATTAGTCTTTACTGATAGCTGGGAAGGTCTGGTTTTCTCTGCTTAACTGAGGAAGACCAGCTGCACAGGGACACAGAAGACATAATTTTCAAACTCATCCTTTTCAGAAGTGACTCTCAGCTCACGTCACTACTTCAGAAAGCTTGGTCAGGCCTCAGAGTGGAGATTGCCTTTCAGGAGTTTGATGAAACATTACAAGCAGAAGGCCAGTACTCAGAGACTGCACTTGAAGTAAATAATTTTTATTACTATCCTGCTGGAGGAGGCTTTACTTATGTTAGTGTGCTATACTGCTTTTGTACCACTCCCAATTTCTACACAAGTGTCAAATACCATCCAAGAAAAAATAAATCACTCTACCGCTCTAAATATACAGTGGCAATATTATAACATATATCAGCCACCTCTTATAACAACATTACAAACCTCTTCAGTTTGCTAGGAAAATGCTTTCCATCAATCTGTTGACGCTCATTATATTGTTTTCAAATTGTTATCAGTTCAGTCCCCCATCAAGTTTTCTGCTATTTTTCCTGTGACTAAGATCCAACAGGCTCATGGTTGGGAGTGCCCACTGAAATCCTAACAGCTCTGAGATGCAGCTTCCTCCCCTCCTTCCTCAGGGCTTCCCTGGTGGCCACAACAACACTCACCCCAACAGTTTCTTGGTCCTCTACGTTTCCTGGAGGGAAGCTACACATTTTCAAGAGTTCAGCTGCAATTTAGCAACCTCCTAATTTATTACCAGAGGGGAAGATATATAGTGATGAAATAACTATGTTTTGTATCTATAAATATCTCTAAGTCATTTCTCTGCTATCAGTGACAAAGATTTTGTTTTGCCAACAGCACCAGTAGGTGACCAGGAGCACAGCTGGGCTGAGAAGGTGGATTTTTATTCTTAGTAAAGCCTAGGGATTAAGTATTTAATATCTTACCTTATTTCATGTAATTAGTATCTTATCCAATGGAAAGAGGTGTATCAGCTTTTCCAGCTAGAAATTTATGTCCTGTATTTGTTACTCTTAGCTTCCCCATTCCTGTTTTATATTCACAGAGAGGCGGGTTATTGTTTTAGCAGTTCCCTTTCAGCCAGGATGTTGTTGTTTTTCTTGAAATGAATGTACCCTTATTAGGCAGCCTGGAAAATATTCTTAGATATTTTACAGTTAAAATTTACATTTTTTCCCCAAATAACTTAGCTCAGAATTGTTTTCCACTTTGTGAAATTGTATCAGCTAAAACTACTAATTTGCATTTTGTTTTCCTTGAACAAACATAATCAAGTTATGAACATTTTTTGAATGAACATTTGTTATGAATATTTATTGCACCACTAATTTTTACTGCTGTCCTTCCTCTCCTCTGCTGAGGCAAAATCTGGAGTTTTCTTGATATCTGAAGCAATCATTTTTAAGAAACAAAATCAAGAATGTAATTTAGTGATTCTGAAGATGTTTCAGTGCTGGCAGCATGAGGTTGCCAGCATATGGCGTTTGGATTAATGTCTCCCACAAAACCCACAATTTTCCTTTTCCTCCCATAAATTATAGATAGTAACTGAAAGAGCCAGTCACCTGTTCCTCAAAAAAAAAATAGGGTTTTTTTCTCTCACAAACTCCTACTCCCTTTTGCACTTTTCACAATGGAAAATCAGTCCATGAGATAATTTCTTTGTTATTTGTCACTAGTAAAATATTCACGTCTTTTTGTTATTTTTTGTCATAGTGTGCCATTTCTTATCCCCTCCTGCCCACTAAACCTTTCTTAAGAGATTTTTACCTGTGATTTAAAGATTTCAATCACCAGAAAATTCCCTTCTAGTTCCAGCAATGCCATCCCTATTGAATTTACGTTCATAAATGAGAAATTCCAGTTTCTCTGTTAATTATCTACAACTGTCACATTAGCTCAAGCTGAATTATTTCCCATCATGTCCTTGAGCATGTAGGTTGGTTTTATTCACGATGGCATTGCTTGGAGTTAAACGGGTGCTCATTTGTTTCCGGGCACTCCCTTTCTCACAGTGGTAGAAGCTGCTGAGTTTTCCCGGCCTGCTCAGAGGCTGCCTGCTCACCAGAAACCCTCCAAGATGAAGAACCTCCCTTCTGCCCTGCAGCCAAAGGCAGGAGACGTTAAAAAAATGTATGCCTGTAGCCTTTCTTCAGTGAGGATAAGTGGTTTCTGGCATTACTCTGGTTAATACTTGACCATGTGCTGCTTTGCCTACCCCCCACCCATTAAACAAACCCAAAATCTTACTTCCTGAGTAGTTTTTGCACTTAAGAGGAAGGCAGAGAGAAACAAACCTTTAAAGCAAAAGCAACTTTTGTGTGTATCCATACCCTTACTCTTAACTTTCATTCTTTTATGTTGCCTTGTTCTTTTGCTGTCCTTTTAGCCTTCTGACAGTTTACATATTTGGGAGTCAGTTTCTCACACATTTTCTATAAACAATATTATTGTTGACATTCCCTCCAGGTAGGAGGCACAATTGATGGACACTTTCTAAGACCAGTGGAATTGAAGAGGTTGAACCTCTGTCTTCCAATGCAGTCCCTTTCTCTGGAATGTATATAAGGTGAAGTCAAAAAAATAAACTCCTCTTTTTCTCTTGCTCTGACTTTGTTGTCTCTGTTGTGTCGCTCTGTGACGATGGTGTGTCACTTTTATAGGAAATGTTACATGAAAAACATTAAAGGGTAGTTAAAGGTTGAAATCATTTTATTCCACATAAACTCAGGCATTAATGATGCAGTCCTGTCTTTGATTTCTAGTATGACCCCAAATTTCAGCAGGATGTTATTCTACATAAATAATCAAAACTACAGAAACTCATTCTTGAAATTGGTACTGTCTTACCAGAGATGTATTGCACACCAAATGAGAATGGATTTAGCACTCTCCTGTCAATGGCTTCTAATGGTCCTTTTATAGGATGTGCTTTAAAACAGGACCAATTATTCTTACAGATTGCAATACAAATCGTAGTGTAATTAGTCGTTAATGGCAATAATGAAAGAAAGTGAGAAAAATAGTGAAATAAAGAGAGACAAAGCCTAATTTATTTTAAGTAATTGCATCTCCACCTTTATTTAAAATCTGCCACATTCAAATCTTGTCATCTTGCCAATACAGTAGCACAATGTTCTGCTGCTAGCCCTTTATATATCTTTGTAGAATAAAAATCTCAGCTGCAGTATTCCCTTACTCTCAGAACAGAAATGATTCCGTCCTACATCTAAATCTCCTAATGGCTCAGCATTTTGTGCTGAGACATCTTCCATCTTCTTGCAGATCAAATAAGCAACTTTTCAGTTGAGTGTCCTTAAAGAACTATTGTCTATACAGCCACTTTAAAAGCCAAGACTTCCTCACACATCTGAAGCATTCTCTTGCTTAGGAGATGTTTTCTGCATTCTCTGTAACCACTTCTTAGTCAGTTTGCTTAGCCCAATACAAACTTTGCAGCTAATGACCTCCTTGTTATTTCAAATGCATAGAGAAACTAGATTCAATTCAAAGTCAATACCACTGCAAGGCTATTGTAGTTCTGAAATATTTCCTTGCCAGTCTGTTGGAAGAAAGTAAAAGAAATAAATTTTTTGAAAGTCTAAAAAATAGCCCCTGAGAACAAAGGAACAGTCTGCCTTAACAAGCATGGCTGAATGGCATCCAGCATTTTAGTCTTTCATCAATGCTCCATGGAGTTCAGTATTCCTCCCCCCAGTCCTCCCAAATTCAAGGGCTTGTTTTTTGATTTTGGATCTACATCTCCAGATCGACAGCTATGAAAACATGAAACATACACAAATTGCTACAGCATTAATTCCCAAATTTGGCAGCCAGACTAAATCAATGGTGTTTGCAAAGCATAAATCACCTCGTGCATTTCAATGGGTTCCTTGATCATCAAGCTGTAGACAATCAGTTGGATAATGAGGTTTTTGAGCTCTTTCACAAATAATTGTGTTACTAAAACATATTCCTCTCTGAATGCCAGTAACGTTCTAGCCAGTGGTCTAAAACCTTCCAGGTTCATCCTTTGTAATTCCTATGGCATATCAATGAACTGGAAATATGGGTATTCTAGGTAGCATGAAATCCAGACACTGCATAAAACACTGAATATACAAGAGGCATCAGGAAAACAAATGTATGAACATATTATTCACAATTATTCAACTCATCAATTTTCAGAGTGACTGCTTGGACTTTCCAGCCTGCCCTGACCTCATGCCATTGCAGCCAGGAGCACTGAGAGAACCTTCAGATCCCCATTATCACCAAGCATTCAGGTGTCCATGCCTTGTGTAGCTTGATCAGTCAGCAAAAAGAATTACCAACTTTACAGTGCAATGCAAAAGCTTATGCTTTTTTCTGCTCTGCAGAAGTAGATGTGGAAAACTTGGACTTGTTTGCAAAATCATATTTTGGTAATATGTGCCAGGATAAACTTTGCTTTAAATCCTGATTTAAAGCTGAACTGAGCTGGGAAGTGTTCAGTTGGTTTAGTCAAGATGGTTTATTTGGTTGGTTGGTTGTTTTTTTTTTTTTTTGCCTGTGGGTTTTTTTCAGTTGATTGGGGTTGGGATTTTTTGGGATTTGGGGTTTTTTTTAAATGTAATCAGCCCCTGCAGGGCTTGTTACCTGCGTATTTCCTTTTCTGCCTGGGAACAGCTGTGTTACTACAGCACATCTAGAGTGTTGTAGTAACCATGTCTGTACCTGTGGTTGTGTAAGGAGCAGACAATCTGGGAAAAGGCCCAAGTACCTGAAATCTTCTCTATTTATTTTCCAGTACACTGGTTGCTGTAACAAGGGCTACTACTTTTCTTTACAAACCTTGCTTTCTTTATACTGTACCCATTTTAATGAGCTTGTACCACTTTATCTACCTGACAGGTCATAGCAGAATAGGCCGTGCTCTGTAGGCACATCCTAAGGAGTGTGAAAGGTGAAACTAGAACCGGTTCCTGCATTTTGGAGCTGCATTTTAAGCAACAGTTACTCCCTGCCTCCTCCACAGCCAGCTCAAAGACAGGACAGTTTCTTTCCTAAAGTTTTCAACAGTTCCTAAAGAGCTGCTCTGACCAGCCTACCTTTCCCACATCATTTACCACAGTTACCAGGGACTGCTCATGTGAGGAAACCTGCTGGCACAAGTAGTGAGTGTGCAACCAGTTCCCAACAGTCTCCATGGATGCTGTTCCTCAACTGGAATCATGGTTACTGGGAATTAAAGAGCTCATGACTTAGCAAGCACCATGCATACTGTAAGGAAGTATTTTCCCCGAATCTGACTCCGAACCCCCTGGGCCCACTCAGCTCCACATCCAGAGATCAGACCTGCCTGACAGCTGCAGCCTTGCACTCTTCTTCCAGCCCCACTGGTACCCCTGGCAGCAGCACAGCCTCTCTCTGCCTCACTGCAGCATCGCTCAACACTGAGCCTCACGTCCTTTGCCAGGGGAGCAGACACACCAGCCTGGGCCTCCTCATCTCATCCTCCCACAAGTGACCAGTTGTGCAAGCGTTTTGCCCTTCCAGATCAAATAACTTGACTCAAGGTGTCTCACATGATGGGACACAGGGAAATTGAGAAGTCTGAATTGCTCTGGTTTCACCTTTCTGAAGTGAAGCACCTGAACCAACAACATTTTTATGTTTTTGAAGCCTGGGGACTGCATTTCTTGATCATCCCTCTGTAATAAATGCAGTAGAACTCTTCTCAGAGACAAATGGATACAAGGGGACTGATACCAAACCTGAAATACCAGTACTGAGAGCATACATGTATGATCTGGCTGAAAGAGCAAAAGAAGGTCTAACAGAAAACATCACGCAGATACCTCCTGATTAGCTCCAGACTAGAGTCCCAAAGCCACACTGATGTGTAAAAGATTCCATCTCACCAGCAAATGGAAAAGCATCTCTAAATGCCCATGGCATGCTGCAAGCTAAGCAAAACTGAGCTGCTGACTTTGTGAACATGTGCTCAACATGATGTAATTATCATATCATTTTGCAGTGCACCATCAAGAATTTGAGCAGGAAGAGCTTTGTCTTCTCTGCTGTGTGACTTAAAAGGCACTAAAGTACATTGTTCACCTTCTCCAAGCAGCACTGCCACTGTGAGTGTTAAAGTGACAGTGACTATAGGAATCAATGCTTATTTGTTTTTAAATCAATGCTTCACATTTACTTGGATTCATAGAAGAAATAAAACTTTTAATCTTCCATAAATTCACCCAACTGAAAAATATGAATATACTTGAAACATTTTTGAGAGTATAAAACTGAAATATGCTTCCTTACCACCTCTGATTCTTTTCTCTGCTATAAACTAGAGAATCAGAATATCATTACTGTGATCATGGTGTTTTTATCCAGGGTGGGAGGTAAAGTCCCTTGCTTGTATCGACCTGATGTACTGCTGACATTCTTGATACCTGAACAGTTGTGATGAGGTGACAATTTTAGAACAGCAGCTGGCTATTTATATCTCTTGAAAATGCATTTTCTGAGAGAAAATTATATACCTTCTGAAAGTCCAGAATGGTAAATTAAGTCAAGCCTTGTTCAGAACGGCTTTCAAAGAAGATATTCTGCAGTTCCCAGTACTGCCTTCCCATCCCAGTCTCAAGGATTAAAGCTGTGATGAGAAGTGGCTGCTACTTGGAACACCAGCAGCTACTTTACTTACTGGCCCCTGACAGCCAGAGAGGGCACAAGCTCCAGCAGAGCTCGTCTCCCCCGGGAGCTGCAGCGCTGCCAATGTCACCTTACCCCTTGTTGGTTTTTGTTTTGTTTTGTTTTTTTTTTTTTTTCCAGATCATTAACTGTTAAACAGGGAGAGAAAGCAGAACTGAGTCCTGCTGCCCTGAGAACAGCATAACGTCAAGAAGGGAAGGCTACATTTCATCAGTTCTCTACTAAAGCAAGTGCAACGTATACCTTCGCCAAAAATAAGCAAAAAAGAAGGGTGGGAGTAAAAATAAACATCCCTAAAGCTCTTTGACTTTCTTCTGCCAGAATGTGCCTGTGTAAAACAGGCTTTGGCAGCAAGCCCCCAGTGCCAGACTGGGCCCTGCTGTGAGCAGCCGCTGTGTGCCGGCGGCTGCCCGGGGGCAGCAGGCGCAGGCGGTGGGACCGGGGTGACGGATGGGATAGGGCTGCTGCCAGAGAAAGCCTGGAGGCAGGCGTGGGCAGCACAGCAGGGTGGCTTGGTCAGTAGCTGGCTCCAGCTCCAGACCTCTGATGGACTGCACTGAAGTCTCCAGGTACATTTACCATTTCACCTTCACCACAAAATCTGATTTTCCACCTTCTTGAAACCCTCTCAAGAACACAGAGGTTTCCCTGCTGTAGTGGATGGTTGCCTCTCTCCACACCTCCACTATTTTCAGTGCAAAACAGTTTCTAATTTTATGTCCCGGGTGGGAATTTCTAGCTGTAACCTGGCTGCACTTTCAGTGCGGCAAGCAAGCAGGCTGACTCGCAGCCACATGATTTACTCTTGACATTGAACTGTTTGTTCTTTTCACACCCTGGTCGCTTCTACTGTGCCTTAAGCATCAGACATAAAACGTAAGAGCTAGAAAATGTTATCTACAAAAAGCTGCAGAGCTGCTTGGCTAGGACTCCTCAACAACGAGAGCCTTTTCCTCGCTTTGTTTCCGAGGGTGTGTGTATCCCAAACACACGGTGCTGTTGTGTTCTGGTAACTCAGCTCATTGAGATGCGTAAGCGTGCGCTGTGCTGCACCCCCTTCCCTTCCTCCAGGTACCAGCAGCCTCCGATTGCAATTGTACTAAATCAAAGAAAGATTACGCCAGGGGCATTCCCAGCTATCTGTGCTATATGTCCAATTAGGATTTTAGAAAGTTCTAGGCAGACTTTTCATCAGTTCCCTTTGATTTTAAGAGTATCAAAGAATTCAGGTGGAGATGCAGAGGGGCAGAGCAGGAGAAGCTGGACTTCACCATCTGCTTTAGTAAAGTCTTATTCCCTCCCTTGAAGGCCAGCCCCACCTGAGTTAACGCTGAGGGTGACAGTGCCACCTCAGCTCCACCCCTTCCCAGAACCATCAGGGTGGTGTGTCCTCCTGGAAGCACCCGGAGGAAGCAGCCTCTGTACTCTCCTTTGCGAAGACTGCAATCACAAGGAGCTATCCAGACATCGCAAATAAATTTTTTGGAAGTTTTATTTCCTTTTGGACTGGGCAAGTGTCAGAAATTGCTTCCTGAAATGTCTGAGATACAACCCTTCTGGCACTATTCCAGGCTTAAATAAAGATGAGTTATAACACTAAGATTTGCAAAAAGCATCAAGAAAAATGCTGATCAGGAAGTTTTGTGTAACTTCTTGGCAAAACTTGAGAAGGGAAGGATAGTTTAATCTTCATGGATTTGTGGTTGCCTATAAGAAGAGGAAAGGCTTGACATGGCTGTGGTTCAAATAACCAATTTTTAGTGAATTGTTTCTGCAACCTATATTTTATCTGATTGATCCCTATACATCTATCTGGAGTCCTTCAGACAGTTTGTCCTCTCAGACAGTGCCAGATTCCAGGATGCATGTCCAGATGGGAGAGAAAATACAATATAAATCCAAAGTGAATTGAATTTCTGCTTCAGTGTAGCTTCCCATTAAGACCATACCAGTAGGATTTGTGGAAGTCCACGAGTCATCTGCACTAGAGCCTGCTGCCAGTCAGAAGGCAAGAACAACCTCTTCCTTCTTCTCTTTAAGCACGCCTCAGCAAGCATTAAAAGTCCTGCATGTGTAATGCTGTACAACATACTTATTTTGTTATTACTTTTGAGCCACTGGTTAAAAGAGCCAGACTGGTTGATCAACAAATTTCTAAGCATCTGTAAGATATTTTTTAACTTTTCTATTAACATGAATATATTCTAACTAGAAAATTAGTGCCTACGTTCAGTTAGAGATTAAATAAGTAATTATACATCAAATTTTATTTCTACATTTGTAAATCAAGGAGTAAACTGTTCATTCTCACTTATCCTGATTTTTTTCAAATAGATTGTTCTTTTTCTGACATCACAGTGAGCTATTATTTTAAGTAGTGTTATTGGGAATTAACTTACATTGTAAAGGAACAAAGACCATCTTCCAGGCACCACTGATTAAATGCAACATAAATTGCACCAAGAGCTGGAACAAAGTCTAAAGAATATCAAGATACCATTGTTTAAAATAGTACAAAGCAATCTCAAAACCTTTAGCAAACACACAGAAAGTAAGTGTGTTACCTGACTGCCAAAGAAGGGTACTAGGTATGACGTGAGAGGATTATAGGCCACTCAGACTAATTTCAAGATCTGAAGTGCCCAGCAAATGACAGTATAACTATAATCTGACAGAACACTTTCAGTAAAGCCAGATACCACCTGGTGAAATGTGGGTGAGGCACCTCATACTAATGAATAACATAAAAATATTTTGGAATGTATTTTAAAATGTCTATGCTTGCCCTGGTTACCCCCTCTTTTTCTCATGTGCTTCCAAAGAGAGAAACAAATGGATCAAAACCTGACCCTGAGGCAGAAAGCCATGATTCTAAGAATGACATGTTTCCAATGAAAATATCCTGTCTGTCAGACATGAGCACTTCTCTCTTTGAAATGAGAACTACGAGGACAAGTTCCTTTAAGAAGGGCATGCCACACTCCAGGCAACTCAGCAGCACACATATTTCTGTGGGTAGTTAAGTACTAGTTGAATTCCTTTTGGTTAGTCCATCCCATCTCAAATCCAGATGGCCTTTAAAGGTTAGTTTCTGAATCCACTTTCCCTGGGAATAAGCCAATAGTTACTGCCTGGTTTGCCTCGAGAGGGTTGCTCTTGTGTGACTTTGATTCCACAAATGGGCTGGGGAGGAAAGCCCACATTTCAGGGGAGAAAAATCCTCATCTGGGGATTTCCATGCTGAGTCTGACAGTGAGAGGAAAGCACATCCACCACAAGAACCAACTTCATGAGGTGCTTTAGCACCTGATTTAATAGTTGACTCATTGCTTGTGACACAGAAACCTCAGGGCTATAACCAACGTGGCACAGATTTTTCAAGGATGTCTAGAAAAGCTTGCTCCTTTTCTGAAAAGGACTAATGACCAGCTCCTTGGTGGGGGGTAGGGGGAGCAGAGTGGGTGGTGAGGTGATAGGAAAGAATAAAAAACAGAAAGCAAAGCTAAAAGGATGCCAGGAAATAATTTACCAGCTCTCTTGCAGAGTTCAACTCAGTACATGCATTTAATTATTGATGCTTGTTGAATCTGCTGAAAGTCTAGAAACTTTGATGGAAAGATTTTGTTGTTATTGTGAGGTAAGATGTCCTTTTTCTCATATCCACCCCACTCACAACAAACTATTCATTCCCCTACAACAATCTATTTCATTGACAAAGTTTAATTTAAGACGGTTTTTAGGAAAATGTTTCTCAAGAGGTCAGGTACTTTTCTGGCAAATGCAAGTTTTATACACTCAAATACAATTATCTGTTACTCAAAGTAACGTTTACCCATTTTAGATTTTTTTTTAAAATTCCTTAGAAATGCAATATAAATTAGCTTAAAGTTACAATCATATAAATTATGATTGTACTGATTATAAGTTTTCCACAGATTGTCCAAATCAATCTACTCAAGGGAAGTAGTCTTTCAACTATTACAGCAGTAGATACTAGTAGATACCAAAGTAGTAGTTGCAGTCTTCGAGTAATCAAGAAAATGAGGTTTTATAGGTCAGAAAATGATATAATTTCTGAAACCAATACTCTCACAGCATGTAAACACATTCTCTTTGGTCTCTCAGTACAGAGCACTGCTCAGACAAACAGAGTGGCCAACCTCCATTGACTGTGTAAGCTCTAATAAACAGTAGGGTTGCCTGAAGTCTACACTGTCTTTTCAGGGAAAATGGTTAAGTTAACCTAACACATTTGTTTTCTGAAATCAGAAGGAAGTAAGGTATCCCAGAGGTAGTACAGACCTGGGAAATAATGTGTTTGTGCATAGGTGCACTTACAACCAAAATAATAATCATCAGTTTTTTAATGGTCTGACAAATTTATAGAAGTTCTCCCAACATATCACAGTCAGGATGTGACTATTTTAAAATTAAGAAAACATACTATATGCTGTTGAATAGAGGCATTATGCAATCACTGAAAGAGTCTCTTCTTCACCCTTAATAAACAAAGTTTAATTACTGAACCCTTACCTAATGGACAGAAATAACTTACAGGAGCTGTAAAATACTTCCTGATCCTGCTCACTGTAAGTTAAATATCTTTCTTACTATGGTGTATGTGAACATTTCCATGTTTTGAGAGCTGAAAATTTTTTTTCCAAACCTCTTTTTTTTCAGATCTGCAGAAAAACAAGCAAAAAGTTTTCCCAAATCTACTTCAGCAATATGTTTGTCCCCTGATTTAAAATGCCTGATCTAGAAGAGCAGCTAAAAGCAAGTCTTGCTTCTTTTTGTCCACAAATTCACAGGAAAATAGTGTATTCTAAACAGCAGCATTACCAGAAGTAGGTCAGGTTAAGCCCCAGTTTGAGGTGCATTTGTTACATTTTTGTATATTTGTAATGCTGTTTAAATGAGGTCTTAAAAATATTCTTGTAGAGACCATATTAATCTTTTCTACCTACCCAACAATAAATGTTGGAAATATTTCCAAGGTTTTGATGCATCAGTAATCACTATCTTTAAGTGTTTTCTAAATTGAAACAGGATCATGTTATTCACACTAAATGGAGTTCTCAATCTAAAATCTTAGCTGCTTCAGAAATAAGTAAAAAATCACATTGAATTTGCCATCATAGTAAAGAGATTTATGTGAATGGCTGCAGAGAGTATGGTTCCTCTTTGCCACTTTTACAACACTAATTTTCATTGTTCTCTGCAAAAACATCTTGAATTTTTATTGCACAAGTTATATTACAATTATTTTTTTCTTATCTATTCTGCTATGCCTGCTACTGTACATCTGACATTACCCCATCTTTCAAATAAATATTTTCTGCATGTGCTGATAAGCCTTATGTCCACACACATAAACATCTGTGCAAAGTCATTCCTCCTCTCAGGAAGGTGAGAAAGAGCATTTCTTCCAACACAGGCAAGAGCAGATATACTGGGGGAAATGCTACCTTTGTTCTCATGGTCCTGATCCATGGACACCACTCAAAACAATAACATATCACTAGTATTTCAAACGGGTCTCGTTTCACAACCAGCCATGGACATACTCTATTTAGTTAATATTTGAGTTATGGAAAATAGAATTAAAGTCATTCCCAAAACCCAAAAGCTCGAGCAGTTAAGCACAATCATAGGTTCTAGTGTTTTACACAGGCTATAGGTATTTAGAAATGAAAGTAGATGTAAAGCATATTTCAATGTGTAACTAATGATGTTAAGATCCTTCCCAATGTAAACTCTTATTTGATCAAATCCAAAAGACCTGGTGTCTCAAAAATTAGTGGGCACCCAACCTTCTGGCATTGTCTGTGACAGGAACTCAAAGAACCTTTATGGAGGAGTAAAATCCTTCTCTGTTTTCCATTCAGCTAGGCTCTCCAGCCTTCAAGCAAAAGCCTTCAGACAGCACTCATGGACCCTCCACTCCTGCTGCTCTGAAGGCACTCTGCTCCTCTTGTCTTTTCTGAGTTCTCACTCAGTTCTCCTCCTCAGTTCTGAATGCAATATTTTTCCAGTTCCACAACCAAGTAGTGAAATCCTCATTTTATGACTTCCCTGCCTGCACAGAAAGTGGCAGGGCTGGTGGTCTCACCTATTTATAGGCTGCGAAATGAACATTTCTTGAGGGCCTGGTTATGACTTCTGCACAGAAATTTCCATGCCATGCCCGAGTGAAGTGGGATTCCATCATTCTCTAGCACAACACACTTTGTGAAATTCTGAACTGACTTTCCCAATAAACCATATTATATTTACATAGTCACTAACATTAAGTTCTCACAAGTTTTCCTCCTCACCTCTTTACCTGGGGTAGAGGTACAGCACTTAATGCACAGTGCAATACAGTGATTTCATGGGTAAAGTCCGTCATCCTCAGCTATGGCTTAACACCTTTCTCTTTAGGAGATGGATTTTCTTGTTCTTATCCAAAGTCTGAGACTCCTCACACTGAAGACAAATATCTACAGAGAAAAGAGATCCTACTGAAGATAGATCCTTAAACTATAAGTATGACAGACACACCACAATGCAAGTGGAGCAAGGGATGCTCCTGAAAATAAGCAGTAGCTGTTCACACCCTCTCAGTACAGAGAAGTACGGAGCTGAGCCCTTCCAGCCATGCTCTCCTGATCTCCAGCACAGCAACAAATGCTGTCCATGTCCTGGGCTGGAGACACACCAACAGCACTGCACCCATCCTTGCTTAGCAACGCTGTTTCTGTGGGCAAAGAAGGAATGGTGTTACACGAAGAAAGAAAAAGACGGAAGAAGAAAAATTAATCTGTCTTTCAGAAGTTATAAGAAAGTGAGACTCTGGGTTTTCAAAATTTTTAAATTTTTAATTATTTCTGAAAAACACAGCTGAACCCCTGTAAAAGATTCATGGAGATTCTAAAGAATATATTTGATTACCTTAATTCAATTAAGTGTTAATCTAAGAGTTAATTTTTCAGGGTATTAGGGACACTTGAAAGTAAAAGAATCTGGATTTTAGGACTTGTTATTTGGAACATTAAATCAATGGACATCAGACACTACAAGTCAATGTCAGCTACATTTACTACAAGCAATTATTCACAATACTTTTTAATAGATTTTAAGTCCCAAAGCAACCATTATGTGAATTCCAGTTTTTCCTAAACAGCAGATATTTTACTAAATTAAAGGCTTTTTATAACTGAATAACCACACACGCTTGTGTAAGCATTTTCAGTGACCTTATGCATTTTATTTCTGGTATAATTCTAGTTTCAGCACTAAACTTTCTTATGACCACCTTCTAAGATGAAGAACTGTAATATAATAACTCGTCTCCATAAGGTAATGGAAGTTTCTGGGCAGCACACTTGTTTAAACCAGCATGCCAGGTGCAATGCCACCAATAGCATAGCCAGTAATAATGAATTACTGGGTTTTGACCAACTTTAATAACATTATATTCTAATTTCATTCAGTTTTTGTTTCACTGCCCCCATTCTCCAAGACTGGTGGTTCTGTTACACTGTGGAATCTGTGACTATTCCTGTCTTTTGAGAAAGAAGGTACTGAATATATATATATATATATATATAAAGCTCCACAAGTGAGTAGAATGGTCTAATAATTACAGAGCAATCTTCAAAATGTTTGTGTACAGAGCAGAAAACAGGGTTAAAATGTATCATACCAATGTACCCTGGAGGTGTGAAAAGACTCAGCCTTGTAAGAAAGTCCTCAGTAACTGAGGACATATATAAAAATTTTATACAGGTTGGGTATTACTTAGTCATCTCCTTTTCTAGCTTAAAATAAGATTCATAACACTGAACAAACATTTTCCTGACATCTTGGCACATAAGACAAACTATTCTAAGAGAAAAATACCTAATGAACAAAGTGAAAAAATATAGATATAATCAATCATACTCAGTTATAATTTAATTCTCTAGCACTCAGTCTTCTTCTTTCCCTCTCCCCAGTGTTGGGATTATTATAAAAATCAGTGAATTTAAAATCAACAGGAGATACTTTAAGTTGTATCTGACCAATTTAGGGTCAGGGAACAAACCCAATGCACAGAATATTGTTTTTGAAATTCTAACTACAAATCCTAACTACTCCTGCTTTCTCAGGCAATGTTGGATCTCTAGTAGAAAATCCAACAGATGGATTTCTTGCCCATCAAAATCCCCTTACTTTTCCTGGGATTCCTTACTGTCTCCTGGCCAACTTATTTGAAATCAACGAATGTTTTTTTCAGAATATACAAAACCCTGATTAATAGGGACGTAAATCAATAATTAGAAAAAAGAATTAACAAAAACAAAAAATCTAGTAAGACCACATTTTATGGAAAATATAGAATTAGGAGACTAATACATTTTCTTAGGTTACATCATTTAATGGATTTAAACACAAATTGAAAGCACAGTTCTTTCTACAATTCTTTACAAGATTCCAGTAATTTTAACCCAAAACCCATAAATTTTCCAGATTTCAAAATCTGAATATCTAGTCTTTTGAATTACTGCCACCAGTGAGAGACTTGAGGATAAAATCATCTTCTGCTGGCCTTATTTGTGATATACTACTTCCTTCATATAGAAGCCATTTGCTGCCATATAATCAGAGTGTGGGAGACCCACTGCCCTACTGGCATAAAACAGGAAGGCTCTGTATTTCAAACACTCTTCAGTAATAAAGAAATTGAGAGGTGTCACAGCAGTATTTCCAGACATTTCATGGCAAACTGGCTTTCTGTTGCTTCCACTCAATTCTTTGCCCCAAAGTGCATTCTTCACAAAGGTTTTGAGAAGATTACTCCATGCTGAACCTTCCTCTTCCTGCTTCAGAGAGATAAGAAGGGAAGAAGAGGGGTGACAGAAGAGAGGTGCCAGAAAAGTCCATAAGATATTCCAAAGCTTGCTGAAATTATTTTTCCCTGAAGAGAGTTTCCAAATTCATTACACCACCCTTCCACTTTCCTACAGCACTATGTCAGCTAAGTAGAATTGCCAGCACTTTTTCAGCCTGCCTTTTTGTGCACTTTCAGTCAAAATATCATTTTAATTTCAAAACAGTCAGAGACACCTTGGGAGATCAGACTCATCTATGCATAAGACTTCAGCCTTTTGAAACGCTTTTGTCTCCAGCACAATTCAAAACTCTATCAGTATAAAAAATATTTAGCATCTCCACCAAAGAACCTCTGCTTGGCCAAGTGCTCCAGAGGTATGGGACTTGGAAACTCCCAAGGTGTGACACTGGGTAGCAGACAGAGGAACCAGTTAAACAATTTGTCTGGAGTCAAAATAAAGAGAAAAGCAGACCTGGTTCATGGACACCCAGGTGTCACAGGCACTCAGGCTCCTGGGTGTTCTCTCCAAGTCCAGCCATACAGGAGGAAGAGGACACTGCTTCCCAGCATTTTCCTACTCAAGCACTCCCTCATTCCTTTAAACAGTCAAGCTCATTATTTCCCATCCACCCCTTTGATTTGCCAGGACTGATTTTGCAGGATGGGCCTTAGAGAGCACTTGATCAGGAGCTCATCTGGGATAGCAGCCTCTGGCAGAGGAGCTGCATCAACCCCTCTAATCAAGTACAGTGGGCCCAGGAGAAAACATCTATTTGTGGCTTCCACTGAATCAGAACCATCTCTGCATAACATTTTAGTTTTGACTAAAAATCAATAAATTCTGCTGAGTAGGTGTTGTATTGATTATTTTTTCCCTAACCAGCTGTACAATTGCTAAGAAACTGATGTACTATCAGACATTTTGGTGACTAAGTAATGAATAATTGGCGTTTAATTCAAGCAACTGTCACACCAGACAGTCTCTGAAAGCCTGTTCACAGTAAATACTGGGTTTGAGTGGGAAGTTGCAGGTACAAATATTCCCAGTGTGAGTTTCTTGATTCTTTCTGCTTCAACTACTGCCTCCAAAAAGCTCTCTTCTCCTTTATCTATATTGCAGCATTTTAGTAATGTGACATTTAAATCCTGTGAGATGTTCAGCCTAAAATTTTAAATCCCACCTGCAGAGGTCTTTATAACAATACTTAAATATTTGATTCTGCCTAGAGAAACATCTAGTAATAAGCTTATCATGTGATAAATGACTACCTGTCAGTTCTCCTCAGATTAAGTCCCATATGCTATAGCCATTGATTTTTTTCCATAGCTACTGCCCACAACCAAATTTGTGGCATCATTTGAAAGTCCAAAGAAGAGCAAAGAGACACAGAATTAGAGTTTTGGCTCTTTGAAGCCATCAAATTCACTTTCCCAGGAATATATTTCTTTTAATATTCCTTTCCCTGGGTGCACCAGGAAAACTCTTCCACGACAAGAAAAAAAAAAAAAAAAAAAAAAAAAAGTAGTATTGTATTGAAATATGAGTCCTAATAATTATGCAAATTATCTTTCCAGTTATGCTTTGCACAAAAAAAGGTAAGGAACAGTAAAGAAAAAAACCAACCAAAACCACCAAAACCAACCAATCCATGTATCTCCTGGTTGGAATGATCAATTGTTCATATTCATGTAAAATATTTCTAATTAAATAGCCCTTGTATGCAACAGAGCAGACTTGGTAAGGAAGAAACTCTCCAAATTTCTTGACCTGAGACAGCTGTCTGCCACATATATCCAATGTATCTTACAGCATAAAATTTGCCTCTCTCCAGTTTCTCTAAGAATGAACAAATCTCGCTACTTAGAGCATGACACTGCTCTCACTCCATGCACACCTCCTCACCTCCATTATTTTTACTGCCTATGTTTGCAGCAGTTCATCCTAGAAAAAGCTATTAAGGAACAACTACTCATTTCCTTTTAGCTTGTAAGGTAATTAGACTGGCAAAGCAGTTACAGTGTTAATTTATCCCTGGAAGATAAATTAACTGGTTCTTTGCAGACACTGGAGGAATGACTCACATGATGAACACAAGTTTATTAACCAGAGTCTTTCCCTCTTTCCTGCCTCCCACCCTCTCCTTTGGGCATAAAATTGAGACTGGAAGGTCAGTTTCACTCTGTTTCATGGCGTTTTCACTGATTGTCTCTGTTTTTTGTCCCCAGTCCCGGAGTTCAGTCTCACCAACATTTGGGAGCCACGTCTGCTCCCAGTGCAATTGGATCGGCTCCACTGGGAGCCTTAATCTGTTCATCATTTTCCACAGTTGTAGCCATCAGCTAAATATCAGCAATGCCTTCTACACCACAGCAGCAAGTCTGCCAGGAATGTTATTAGGATCTGACTTTTAGGTGTTTTTACACAAAACATGGCTAGGAAAGTTCCCTACAGACTGAAATTAGAGGGCTGGGTCCTTCAAGCAGGCATTCACACATGCAGCCTTTACCTGCAAGCTTCATCAATGGCACTATTCAAGTGAGGTTTTATGGTTTAAGGGATTAGACACTGTATGTAATGTCTCAGGCTGAGATGCAGCCCCATTGCCATACAAGGCTGAAAACAGGCCACACAGCACAGTTCTTCTACCTGCTCTCCATCAGCAGCTGAGAGATTCAGAAATACAAATATATTTTTGAAAGATGCCCTTTAAATCTTCAATTTCATCATCACTCAGAAAAATCCAACTGCTTGGGATATGTATGCAGACTCCCTTTAAGCCCACCATGATTAATTCAGCCATCAAACAGGCCTGTGTTGTAAATTGTGGTAAATGGATTGCTGCTAGCCCTATGTAACCAGTGAATTCATTTTCTAGGCTTGCCAATATGACCTGTTTCAACAAGACTTACATTCAGTTTTTACAAATATTGTGTTAATGTTTGTATAATTTTTTTCTTATATAATTCCCAGCATTTTTAAGGACCTCCATCATTGCAAATTGCCTCTTTATCTTTGTCACGGGATCCCTCTTTATCTGCAGGCCCTTTGGCTCAGGAAAATTAACCTCTTGCCACATCAAGAAAATTTTAGGTTCTGTTGTTTTTTAGGTTAAACAAGACGCTATGGCAACTCCAAGTAGAACCTGTTATGCTGGCTCAGGTCTGCTGGCAAGGTATGCAAGTTTCAGGTGCTCACTTAACAGAGATGATGAAGGAGGCACTTGTACCTTAACTCTCTCTAATCCTTGTGGGAATAAAACTCTTGGAGCCTGCATTTTGCTGGTGATGCTACCATGGAATAAATATTAATTCTCAGTAAGTTAAAATCTTGATTACCATGTCTGTTGAATGACGTTTGCACCTCACCTGCACTAGGACAAGCTTCTGTAATAAAGACATTGCCGTGGGATTTTCTCAGTCCGTATGCTGCTCACTGACACCAGGGCCATGCCAGGTGCAGCAGATGCCTGACCAAAGTACTACACCCTAAATTAGGGCAAGGGAAGGAGACATAAAATCCCCTTCATTATTCACAGAAGAGTACAGGGTGCTGGTGTGGGCAGTATCCTTGCCAGGAGAGCCCTTTTCAGACCACCCATATGGGCTCTCTGGGGTGCAGCAACAAACCAATCTCTTCAACACTAACAGCCTAACTGCAATTCCAAACTTCCTAACACTCTCATCACTGCCCAGAGACACTGGTACAACAGTTTCAAAGACAGAGCTTTCTGCCCTACTCTGACACCTAATTCCACCTGCAAATTCTGGTTGTGTTGACCTGGAATGCTAAAACAACCCCAGCCCTTAGTCCCTCCAGTTAACATAACCTGACTGCTAACTCAGCCTAGCTTTTTATTTGCTCATTAGCATCAACAAGAGAATTGGCAACAAATGAGAAAAGAAATGACACTGATTATAATGACCTACAGTTCAATTAAGAAAAAAAAAAAAAAAAACCCCAAACCATTAAGCAACAGGCTCCAAAAAGTCACGGTCATTTGGCATACCAAATCATGCTGGGCTAGCAGGATTACTGCTTGCACTGAGATTAGGGACAGGTTAAGATTTATTATTTAGGAAAGTAGAGAAGGAAGAGTTTGATTTGTGCTAAAGAGAATTTCATACAGATACGGCATGGGGTGGAAGGTTTTACTTTAGCTTTTAGGTTGAGAAGGATTTAAAGTTACTGCCAGTAAGGTCCAAAATTTGCGGGTGGCTCTGAAAATTGCAAGGACTTAGTGTTAGAGCTGTGTGTGAGAACTACAGCTTAATTCAGGTGTGCTGGCAGGAGGTAACAGGGGCTGGGCAGCAGGGACAAAGGATGAGAACATGGGGAAACCTGCTGCTGTTCCCAGGAGGGATGAGAGAGCTCCCCGCTGGCTAATGAATTATCAAAAGTTCAAAACGTTGTGTTGAAGATGGGCAAGGTGGTGTATTGCCTGGTGCCCTAAAGTAGCAGGAATATCAGAGCAGACAATTGTTGATATTTGTATTGGTCCAAGTCAGGCTTAGTGGAGTAGTTCTGAGGATACTACTGTGTAACTCTACAACAGCTTCTTAAATTAGAGTTACAACATGCTTTTTAAGTTCAGCCAGTAATCATTCCCACATACCACGCACTGAGCTGTACTGTAGGCAGCTGTGGTGCACACAAACACACTCCCTTCAGTCAAAACAGCCCTGGAAGGCCCTCTCCAAGTGTACTCCCACCCTTAAAGGGGTGTTTGGATCTGTAAATCTGTTTTGCTGATGCCCCAAGGTCTGCAGGACAGTCTGTTCTTGGAGATCTCTAAGCAGGTTTTTGCAGCTGGTTGCCAGCTGCAATGGGAGACATTGTTATTCACGTGGTATTGTGGGTCCCAAAACAACCTGGCTGGATAAACTGCTCTGCAAGGACCTGAGAAAAAGCTGACCTTGTAAGAGAAAAGGTCTTACTTGTACTTAATCTAGCTCAGTAAGAACATAAACTGGACAGAGGCAGTTCAGAGACTGTAACAAGTTAAGAGAAAAAAACAAATCAGAGTAAGATATCCATAGTAGATGCGAAAAGACCTCTGACCGGGTGTAAAAAATAGTTTTGGATAGTACAAAGGAACTTGTAAAGGGAAATTGATGAGGAAAGATGAGTGGTTAAGAGAGATTATCAACTAAAGAGTGATTATCAGCATCTAACTTCATGGAGCGCTGCCAGAGCCTGAGAAACAGCACTATAACCTGTGATACTCTGTGACAATGTAAAAAATCTGTTCAGTCCTCATTTATCTGCAGTTTGTCTGGTTTCTAACAGACACAAAGTTTATCTAACATGTCCCCTAGTTGTTGGTGATAAGGTCACCCCCTAGGTGACATGTGGCTGTGGGACTTGCACTTTGAAGTGTGAGGGCACTGCGCTGGCTCTTCCTCCCTCTAGGGATTCTCTTGCCCCCTCTCCAAAGAGCTGGCAGCTCTTGGCTCATCTGCCTGGCCCGGCTGGTGAGGTGCAGAGGCTTCAGCACACACGGATGCTGATGTAGTTCTGTTTGCCCCCAGCCAGGCACCAGTTGGACTGGATCCCATGAAAAGCACCATTGTTTTCCAAGAACTCAATAAAAGCAAATACCTGCACAAGTTCTTACTCATTTTCTGCTCTTGTTACCCAGAACTAGAGAGTTTGAACAATAGCTTCAGAGATCTTTAACACAAAGACTACCAGGAACTCACTGTCCTTGTCTTCTTCCTGAAACAAAAGGATGTCCAGGAGGTCTGTAAGCAGTTAATCCTCGGTGTTTTCCTGCAACAGCTGCTGTGTTTAAAGGATTGAGTCCACCATCTTTGGCCAAAGAAAAACTCAGAGACTGGGAAACACCATGGTGTCACTTGTAGGGCAGGAAAAGAATGAACTGGAACAGAGATAAGGCATGAACATATGCAGCAATAGAGGCAAGACTCATTTCTGCATGGTCCACTGATATGGAAAAGAAATGTGGTCAAGCAAGAAACAGAGTAACTTACACTTTCTTTTTCTTGTCCAGGTAGATGTTTCTGCATTATTGTAAGGTTTACAGCTAGAACTGGTGCTGCAGTGAGGGTTGCAAAGTGCAGGTGACAAATTGTTAAATTTTAGAAGGCACTCTGAGTTGGAATAAGGGTGAATACTGAAATTAGATTGTTGTTGCTGTAGCAGGAATCTATCTGGTCCTAAACAAGTCTAAGTTCAGGACAGGCTTAGATGTAGAGTTCTGAACAGGAAGGATCAAATTGCTAGGACATTTGCTGGTCCGGCTTTGTTTTTCCTTTATTTTCCAATTTCTAGAACATTTGTGAAAAGAGGTAAGGCTACTTCATATAGTTGCAGTTACTGAGAGCAGGAGCTTTGTCATTTCACATGCAGAGGAGTGGGATAGAATTCATGTTGGAAAGAAACTAGCTGAAGGTTAGTCAGAAGCATCTCTGTAGCTAACCTCATCTTTATATCTCTTGAAAAATTATTTACACATAAGATTAAGACTGAAGAGGGGATGAGAGTTATGGGCTGAAGTTCTCAAGTTAGTGGTGCAAGAGCCACTGCTGAGGATGAGATGTGGGGCCATGTGTGGTTTCTTTGTTACTCCAAGTTCAAGGGAGAACTGCAGGGAAGAGACAGCCCTGGGCTGTATAATTAAGACAAGATTCAACTGAAGAGCTAGTTGGCTTCACAGATATGAAATGCCTGTGGACTGGACTGCTACCAATATGAAAGTATGACCTTTCTTCTTGTTTGGATAAGTTGTTAATTATTATTAAGCCTGTGGCTATGATTTGTGGTTAAGATTCATTTACAGAGCCCTCATTTACTGAAGGGCTAGGATCTTGTCAGGCCTAGCAGATTAGGATGAGGACTGATACCAAAAGGAAGCAAACTCCTTATATTCCTTATCCATCTGCTACTGGGATGTGTCTCTTGGTACAACTACTGTCAGGAATGTGGTTACTGCACAACAGTGGTGGGGAAATGATTCCTTTCTGCTATTCACAGTAAAAGACTCACTGACAAGACTTTGGCTTAGACTAGTCCTGCATACTAAATGTATAGAATTTGACATACCAAAACATCTGACTTTATTTCCAACCCATAAAGTTAGGCCTTAGTCTTAACACAGAGAGGCCTAGCTGGAAACAAAGAAGCTATTCCTCCCTTCTAGCAATGTTTCTTGCTGTAAGAGATTAAGCCTTGAAGACTGTAGCCATAAAACCTGAAATCTCCAGGACCTGCTGTTAATAACTGTACCAGTCCTAGCCCAAGGTAGATTATTAACCCTTCCCACAAACACAGAAAATCAACTAATAGAGTATACACATGCATACATCACTTATATATGTGTGTCTAGCCTTCTGAAGAGGTCAAAGTAATATGAAGACCATTCAAAACTCCAAGATTTTTCACAGCCCTTTGTCCTAAACAGAGTCTTCATGTTCTCAGATTAAATCAAACTTGTAAGGGCCTGGTAGACAAAAATCCAAAATCCAGTTGGAATAGTTATAGACTGGATTATGAGGCTACGAAGCCAGTATCTGCTTGATTCCTAGACACGGCACCTATAAGGAGTCAAATAGTCAAACTAGTATTTCAGGATCTGCTGTTTCCAACTGTAAAATTGATCATACCTTTGAAATCCTTCTATAGACTGTAGAGAAGCATGAAATATTCTTGCCTCCTGGCACAAGCCCATATCTTAGACCACAGTGCCTTCTGTGCACCTTTAAACACTGGTCTTCTGGCCCTGCTATTTCCCTAGTATGACACCTGGCCATAGGGTTAGGTTCTTATCATAGCTTGAAAAGAGAATGAGCTGTTACCCTCTGGCTACCAGACCCAACCCTAAACTGCCACAAAAATATCTACTTTCCATCAGGCCCTGCTAGCCATAAACTCTGCCTTAGCTGAAGGCCACAAGGAGACACAAAATAGGCTTCTCTTTTGCAACCAGCCCATAACAAGGCCAGAGTGACATTCCTTCTGCAGATTAAATCCTGTCCAACCCAGCCGTCCATCGCCTTAAGGGGCAGGTGAACTTAACTATAGCTCCTGAAACTGCCATTGCAGCCCCACCCCAGTCTCCCTTCAAAAGTAACTTTTGACACACAGAAACACCTAGCATTTGTATCTCTGAAGGGTCTGAAAAGTGAACAAAACCAAACAAAGCTTCATCTATACCCCAAGTGAACACTACCCCACAGACACTTTACATCATTAATCTGTCTGTTTCAAGGACTATTCCTTAGTTCCAAACATGAGCACTTGGCTAGACCTAGTGATAACACCTTCAGCACTCATATTCCAATCCCAGACCCTGGTCTCAGTTCCAACGCTGGCATCAAACAAAGCTCAGTGACTGCTGACATCTTCACAAGGGTTTTTGGATTCTGTTGCCTCCTAGAACCAGCCTCATATACAGCACTGTAAGCCTTGAAAAGTCTATCACTGGAAACAAACTACTCTGCCTCATGTATCCAGAACCATAGACTGGCAGTATTTTTAGATTATGAAGATGCTATAAACTATACTATAAAGTCAGCAGATTCTAGCTTGCACCTAAACCAAGTGTATATCTGTGATTCTCTCAGCATCATCTTCAGCAATAGTTCAGTGAGTTTTGCAGGGTAAGCAATAAAGCTGAGCATTTGGTTCTTTATAGTTAAAAACCTGAAACCCAAATTTATATTAATGCAGTCAGAGATCCCCCACAACAGATATGCTCCAAATGAGGCCTCATGGAATAAAAGGTTTCTTGTGGGGGATCATGAGGAAGCAGATGTCCAACCAAAGGGAACTCAACACAGCTGCCTGCTAGAGGGATCCTTTGCACTTACATGTGGTTGATATTGACTTGGCATATGAGGAAGAAGGAGTGTTGCATGGTTTCACAAACTAGCTTTGCTTCTCTTGAGTTTGCAGTGCAAATATAGGCAGTATCACAGTGCATCTCAGCGCTGTCACAGTTTAGGTTGTTTTGGTATTTGAACCCAGAGTGATTCCCAAATATTTTTGTTATTGTGTTGCAGGCAAAAATTTGAAGTCACAATGAAAAGACACCATTCACTTGAAGTCAGATCTAGATAATTATACTGCAATGTCTAAATACTGTGGAACTCCTTTGTATCTGATGGAGGGCAACAGGTAGTCAGAAGGGAAAATTCCTCTTGAGCTAAATTTAAAAATCTACTCCAGGATGGCATGAATTATATTTATCATGAACCTATTATGTATTCAACCATATCTCTGTGAAGACAGCCGAAGGTGAGTAATTCATATGTAGACATCTAAATTTAGTCAGATAAAGCTTTTAAATTTTCTTATTAACTGGGAAGATCAGGATCTTGAATAATCAGCAAACTTCCATACATGCTGCCTTTATGGCATTATGATTTATTGCTTCATGGAAAGGACTTTAAAAGGTATAGAAATGACATGGTATTTCTTGTATCTGTTCTAAGGAAGTTTATTATTATTTATTATTATTATTATTATTAT
>WEIU01018380.1:12077-30184 GCA_013389925.1 Aegithalos caudatus
AAAAAAAAAAAAAAAAAAAAAAAAAAAAAAAAAAAAAAAAAAAAAAAAAAAAAAAGTGTTAAGTGCTTCGTGAGGCAATTCTCCCTGTATTGACTGTACCATTAGGATTAACATTATTTGGTAGGAAAAAGAACTCTGCTGTTCAATTAGGTAGTAAGCAACCCCATTTGCCACCTTCTTTTTATACCAATGTAACTTTCATAATGTAGTGAATCACTGTATCAACAACCTCCTATTGAATTTTTCCTACCAGGGATGGTTTTTACTCAAACCTCTCTGTTCTCCACAGGATATAATTTCTTTTTTGTAATGGAAACTAAGCATCTTCTATACTCTTTGTATGTTAAAGCAGAGCAGATTATGGGATTCCAGACTTTCTCCTCACCTAAATTAGATTTGAGATGGTCACAGGAGGTGGCAGAAAAATTTTGACAACCTAAAAAGAAGCTACCAAGGTAGGGTGAAAACTAATAATTTTGACAGAAAGAGATGACAGCTGACACAAATTGGTTGTCCTTGAAGATCAATAAACTGTTGAGCAAAAAAAAGAATCCATTTTCACATAATGTGGTCTCTCGCATGACTGTGGAGCTCTTTGCACTTGAGTGGCAGACCAGATGAAAAGAGTGGCAATTTTTGTGGTGGAGTAAATGGACAAAGGGATAGCTACCCTAATTATGAACCTCTCTACAAAAATAGAGGAATATTAAACCTTCTCCACAGTTATAAAGTAAAAGAAAGTGTGAGAAATGTAGGAAATATATATACAGAGGCCTACCATTTGGAGGAATATGAGTAAATGGGCTTTTGTTGCATCCCTTTGAGATATCATCAGACAGGTCACAAGTGCTAATCCAATTTCTCACACTAGGTTCTCTTCATAGACATGAATAATTTTTGAAATTTTGAAGTGGACAACAATGTCTAAGAATTTCAATAGCTCGGTGAGTCAAAAAATTATAATATAAACCAAGTAGATATTTCTTTAATAGTCAGGATATAGATATTAGAAAACAGAAAAAAAGAGAATGAATGAAAAAAGCAGAAAAAGAGAAAATAGTATAAATCAGTTATGTAAAAATTAAAGGGAAAAGTAAAATATTTTGTGTTTCAACAATATTACATTTCTCCCTGTCTTCAGAAAATAAAACTATTTGTTTTCTACTGATATAAGCTATTTCATTGGAACCAGGTATATTTACACTCTAGAAGTGTAATAAAAGTGAGTAAAAAGAAATAAATATCTCCAATTAACTCTTGTCATCAGAAAGAGTAGGCACACAGGAAAAAAATAGTGGTGAATTCAGATAAGGTCAACTTTTCATCAGCCTGACATATGAAAAGTGGCTGCGGGCATATTTATTCCTATGGTTTTTCTAAATGAAAATAAGGATTTTTAACTAAATTCAGATTATTTCTCTAAACATTTTTAACTAAATTCAGATTATTTCTCTAAACCTTTATATGAAAACTTGTAAATTAGAACAATACTTTTTTATTCTTTTAGGTCATAGCTGCAAACATGGGTAGTATTGTATAAAGACTTTATACATTAAATATTCTATCCCATATTTCTATATATACATTTTGTTTTACGGAGAAAAAAATCTAAAAATCAATGTTCTTCCTTTAACAATACAGCTTTTGTCCCATTTGGTTGTGAATAAATAAAATTTTCCTGACTTGTTTCACAATATTCTTTCTGTATGCCAATCTGCTGTAAATTTTCAGAGGAAAAGAAGGGATTTAGTGAAGCAGCCACTGTTTACAACAATTTGAAAAAACAACAAAAGAATATAATGTACCCATAGCTTTAAATGTGCAACAAATAATATATTTCAAGAATACAGCACACAGTTTATGTTTTTCTCTGAGAGTTGGAAGGAAAGAATTTGTAGAAGAGAAAGTTCATTCACTCTATTTATCTTCTATATTTGTTGTGGTCCTACCTGGCTAACAGCCAACATCCATATACCTTTTTATTTCTCAGCTATAGGGCAGGGGAAAAATAGTAGAAAGGCAAAAAGACCTGTGGGTCAAGACACTGACAGTTTAACAAGGAAAGCAGAAGTTGCTCATGGAAGCAAAGCAGAAGGAGGATTCTCAACTTATCAGCAGGCAGATGTTTAGCCCTTCCTGGAAGGGAAGCTGTGTACAATGGTGATGATTACTTGGGAAGAAAATTTTTTAACCACAAAACTCCCCTCTTTTACCTCCTTTCCCTGAGATTTAGTTCTGTGTAGTATAAAATACTCCTCTGGTCAGTTTGAGTCTGTTGTCCTGATTGTATTCCTTCCCAGACTCTTGCCACCCTCAGCTTTTTTCCTGTGGGGAAAGGTGGTGCTGTAGCTTAACCCCAGAAGGCAGCTCAGGCCCCACAGCTGCCTACAGACCCCCCCTAAGGTAGGTTGGAGGAGCAAATCAGAAGGGTAAAAGTAAGAAAATTCGTGTGTTGAAATAAAGGTAGTTTGATAGGTAAAACCTGTGCATGCAAACAAAGCAAAACAAGGAATTCATTCACCATTTCCTGTGGGCAGACAGATGTTCAGCCTGTTTAAGAAAGTCAAATTTCATCATGCATAGTAGTTACTTGGGAAGACAAACCCCAATACTTCCCCTTCCTCTTACTTCTTTCTACAGATTTTATTTCTGACCATGATGTCATGTGATACATAATATCCCTCCTCTCAGTTGGGATCAACTGGCACAACCCAGTCCTCGTCCCAGCTTCTTGCTCAGCCTCAGTCTACTTACTTGTGAGGCAGTGAGGGAAACAGAAAATGCCTTGATGTTTTATGAACACTGTTCATCAATAAGTAAGACACCAAAGTATTATCAGCACTGTTTTTGTCAGAAATCCAAACACAGCACAATATTATTTCCTATGAAGAAAATTCACTCCACCTCAGACAAAACCTACTAAAGTGGGCAAGTGCAGAGTGAAAAGAGAAAACGCCCTGGTGATTTGTAAGAACTCTTCAGAAATAATGAAAACATAGATGCATTACCAATACTACTTCAGTTACGAATACAAAGCACACTACCATACAGGCTAATGTGAAGAAAGTAAACTCCATTCCAGCTAGGTGCAGTAATTTTTTTCATGTGAACTTCTGAGATGTCACTTTATGGTGATATATTATTCACCCATCAACTCTTTTCCAGGAGAACATTCAATAAACACCCTTGTCACTTTGAAAGAGACAATTTTGAAAATATTTTTAATGGTGATGCGAAGCAGGAGTTCCACACTTCAGCGTTTAAAGTGGTCATAAAGTTTTAAATGATTAGGTAGTACTAACTTTTTTCTTACGTGTCCCACTGGTAGACTTTCAATTGCACTTCATCTTTGTCCCACAGCCAGGCATGTAAAACTCAGAATGAAAAATATATTTTTAAGTACATAATTCACTCACAACGGATAAAAAGACCAACTTTTAAATTATTTTAATATCTCAGTTATTGTCAGATACTTTTGATTTCATTTCTTCATCTGAACACAAAATTATTTTGAAGCAATATTAAAGTTTAATGTGAAAGAAAACAAAACCATATCAATAATGAAAGAAGTGTTTGAGGTTAGCATGATCCCATATTAAAGAGGAGATAATGAAAGACCATCAGAGAATTTGAACAACACAAGATCAGCAAGGTTAAAGTACAAATAATCAGCAAGGAAGAAACAAGAAACAGGTGGAAAGATGGAGAGACAAGCAGTCCAGTAAAACAAGATAAAATAAAGATGATAGAAGAGAAAAATGTTGAAGAAACAGAATACAAATAAGGATTTATATCAAAAAACAAAAAACCTTGCAGCATCTCTGAGTCACTTTGAAGAGACTGACCTACATGCTTATCTATTCTTTTCTCAGCCAGTTATGCTATGTTCTTAAAGACCATACCACAAACCTGAATATTGCATTGAACAGCAATCACCAACTGAAATTTGGGTGATTCTTTTCTATTTTCTTTTGAAGAGCTTCATTTCAAGCTGTTGTAATGAAAGGAGAAGAATCTCTAAAAACCATAAGTTACACAGAGAAATAATTTTGGAAACGAGAGAATAAAAGCAATATATAATTGTAGTTGTCCCTTAGTTATGTTAAAGTACAACTTCAGTATTCAAGCTGTAGATTCAGAGTGTAGCTTTTCAAGGAGAAATCATCTACTTGTCCTTCCTAACCTTAGATCTTGAAAGGTAATTTTAATTTTGTAATTATTGTGAGGTGGTTGTTTCCATTTGTTTGTTAAGTGGGGGGGGATGGAGGGGGGGGGCTTGGTATGAAAAAGTAATCCCTTCTCCCACCTCATTCCCCCTTCATTTAGTATCAGTGTGTTTGTAGCAGTGTGTCTTTCATTTTAACAAGACTGATATTTCTTTGTCAGCCAAAGTCAATAACTAGTCTACTCATTATCATAGCAATAGGTTATCAGTTTAAAGACAAGACAGGAAGTCTGAGTCATTATCAAGAGGAAATATCTTCTACACTTAGCATGAGGGTGCACATGCCAGTCTCTCTTGCCCAATGAAATTTTTTTTGCTGAAATACAAGGTGGGAATCTTTGATAAATATTCAACAGCTTCTCAGAAAATCCTAGGCATATTCAAGAGATTATACTGGAAAATCAAAAAATAAGCAGCTTCTTTGTAATTATATTTCTAAAAATAAAACTCATTATAAAGAACAATATGACCCTTGGGAAAAAAACAAAGTAAAATAAAACTGTTTTGAAATTATGTGTTAAATGTTGAATAAATTTTATTGCAGGGATAAATATAAACTGAGAAAAAATCACTTACAAAGCATATTGATTGAAACCAACATTTCTGTACTACCAGAAGTATCTAATAATCTTTAAACGTTCTACGTTAATTCCTTAGGTACTTTATTATTACTTAATTATAACAACAGTGGAGATTCCCATAGTATGATCTAGAGCTACTTCTCCTGTCTAGTCCATTCATTGTGGGTTCCAACTGGAATATGACATGACCAATTTTCATTCAGTATATATAATTATGTTTGACTGACTGCTTCAAGGTAAACTGCTTCTGTAAATTTTTTCAAGACAAACAGGTAATCCCTGGAAGAACAGGAATATCTAATAAACATATTAAAAATATTTTAATTCCTCACCTTTCTGTGAATCACCTTAATTTATTAAAGAAAGCCAGGAATATGTGTTCATGATGATGAATATTTGTAGGATAGTTATTCTAGCTGGTTAAATTAGAAGGTAACAGTGATCGTTATACTATTTAAAGAATAATAAAACTAGCCTCCTACTCAGGTTTAGTTTATTACTCATGTCAAGACTTACAGATATTAAATTCAATCTAAAGTTGTGTCTCTTCTGTATAGAGATATAAATGTCAAAACTTCTACAGCAACAGACTATAAAACTACCTAACCAAAGCTGGCAAAGCAGCTTCTCACTAGAAAATATAGTGCAATTAATCAAGCTAATAAAGGCCATGTTTAAAGATACAGAGTAAGCAGCATGAGTGACAACTACTGTTTTCTAGTAAATATAAATTTAACAACTAGGAAAACACAATAAAAGAACTTAACATATTTCTCTCCAATTCCTTTCATTAAGAGCAGCATACATTTACTGGTTTTTGCAATTTATTTTAAAAATTAATAGTGGCATTATAGGGATAGAATTATTAGATTTACAGATGTTAAAAATGAGCAATATTTACTTAAGAAAATGGTTTTTTCTCTCATGTGTCATCTTATTACAACTTTTACATAATCATGAAAAGTAGGAGAAATTCCAAAATTCTCAAAGCTCTCCTTTAAATAGTATGAAGACATGGGATTATTATGGCAATTTTGACTTCTTTCACATATTAGTGGCCATAGTGTAATGAACAGAGGATAATTCAAAGTTTTCAAGTGTAGCATGTTGATGGTGAAAGATAAATATGTTGTGACAAAATATGCAAAATGAGACAGATAATCAAAATGACAGATTCCAACCATGGTCATGATATTCTGACTCATGTTATAATGTTTAGTCAGTCACACTCGAGTTCAGTGCTCTTGGCATGTGATTTCACAGAAGCAAAGCACTACAAAATAGCTAACTCTGTGGTGACCGGTTTCACACTGTACTTCTGCCATTAATTATTGCTACTATCCCAGACAGAAAATTACTTTATCACCCCAGATGATACTGGGCAAGGATTGGATGTGTCACATTCTGAGGTTGTAATTAGTGTGGTTATTGGCAGGCTAATACCTCCAGGCACTGAAGTGGGTATCTTAGTTTGGAAAGACAGGTGTCTGCTAAGGAAGGCAAGAGCCTCCTTCTGAATTATTATAATTTTGAAATTAAGGGGCTTTCAGGCAAAGATATGTGAATAGGGATAACAGCTCTATAGTGGGAAAAATTAAAATAAAAATGTAATAGTCAAAAAAGGCAAACAAACAAACAAAAAAAAAGAAAACACTGAAGAGTCAGAACATGACCTGACACCCTGTTGGTCAGGGTGTTGGTAGCAGTCCAATCAAATCCTCCTGGAGGGAGAGATGTGGTTCTGTTGAAGCAGTGATGCTGTAGGAGGGTGTTGATTTCCTCTGAAGGTTCAGTGGTGGTGAGATGGGTCCAGTCTTCCTCTGGGAATCCAGTGGAAACAGACTGTCCTGGTGTCTCTCAGATTTCTATCCAGGCAGGAATGCTGGCTCCTCCCCCTGTGTGGAGCATCTCACAATAGGATGATGCAATTTTACCAGTCATGTGGTGATCTTTAATGGCCCATTAACAGCAGATATCCCCCGGAGGGAGGGTGGGTCTTGGAAGAGGTAAAAAACACTGCCCCACTTGGTTTTCACAGCCAGCTTATTAACAGAAGAACTTCCCTAGAGATATGAGGGATGGGTTATGAAAGAGATAAAGAACATTGCTCCTCCTGGTTTTAACAGATGCTAATAGAATACATACCCCTGGTTACATTTTACATTGCAACACAGGACAGTAGGTAATTCAACATTTCAGAGAAAAGCACAAGATTTTCTCTTGTAGAATTACAGTGCCTTGGAAAACACTAAGTAACATTTTTTAATAAGGTTGTATAATGACAATTTGCACTTCAAAGTAATATCCAAAGTCCCTAGTCCAAAGCCACTGTTTCTTTATAAATCTATCTCCCCTCAGTGGTGAATACTGTGACTGCCAGTTGCAATGGCATGACCATGTTAACAGACTGAGTATCTCATGATGAGATGTTATGGAAAAACATAACTAGGGATGAATTTTTAATATTGCCAGACACGTTTTTAATTATATGGGTGAATGATATGTCTGTTCATTAATAAGCATTCTTCAGGGTTCAACTCTTTAGTGGTTTTGAATGTTAAACTCATCCTTCATTCACCAGTCTCAAAGTCTAAATGAACTCTTTAATTTCTTTGAGTTTCCAAATATTTTGTAAATGGTTTATAAGTTGGAGAAAATTAAAGAAAAAGAAACTGAATTGAAGAAATTAAAGAAAAAAACCCTAATTCAACAAGATGTTTTCAAAAATGTAGTGCACCTTACCTAGTTCATAGAATCATAGAATCAATAAGGGTAGAAAAGACTGTCAAGATCACCAAATCCAGTCATCAACCTTGCACTGCTACCATATTCACCTTTAAACCATGTCTTTAAGTTCTGTATCCACAGGTTCTTTGAGCAATTCCAGGGATGGTGACTCCACTACTACCCTGGTATCTTGGGTTGCAATATGCAACCAAAAATGTGTTTTCTATTTGCCATCTGTTGAAGCTATCTGGGGAGGTGGCTTATTTTTATCTCTTGTATAACCCATTCCTCATAACTCCATGTGGGGAGGGAGTGGGGAGTATGCACCTTCTGTTAATGGGCCAACTGTTAAAAAACAGGTGGAGCAATGTTCCTTATCTCTTCCATGACCCATCCTCCTTCCAGGAGATATCTGGTTTTAATGGGCCATTAAGGCTCATCACATGAGTCATACAATTACATCACCCCATTGTGACATGCTCCACCCAGGGGGAGGAGACAAGCATTCCTACCTAGATGAAACCCGCAATTCAGAAGTGCAGGAAAGCCTGTTTTCCACTGGATTTCCCAGAGAAAGACTGTACCCCTGTCACCAGTACTGGACTCTTTCTACAGGATCATCTCTACTCAACAGAACCACATCTGTCACTCCAGGAGGACTTATTTGGACTGCTACCAATATCCTGACCAAGAGGGTGTCAGGTTGTATTCTGATTCTGTCAGTGTTTCTATTTTTTTTTTGTTTGTTTGTTTGTTTTGCTTGTTTTTTTGTACTACTGCATTTATATTTTTAATGTTCTTAGTAAAGAACAGTTATACATATTCCCACATATTTTCCTGAAAGCCCCCTTAATTGAAAAATTATAATAATTTGGAGGAAGGGGTTTACCTTCTCTATTCCAAGGGAAGCTCCAGCTTTCCCTGGCAGACACCTGTCTTTCCAAACCAAGACACCTGGGCAGTCTGTTCCAATGTTTTATAGTGTTTCTTTGAATTTTTTTCCCCCTATATCCAATCTAAACCTTCCCTGGCACAACTTGAGGCCATGTCTTCCCATCCTCTCACTTCCTACCTAGGACAAGAGACTGAGTCCCACCAGTCTACAACTTCCCTCTAGGTACTTGTGGAGGGTGATAAGGTCCCTTCTAAGCCTCCTTTTTTTCTGAGCTAAACACCCCCAGCTCCCTCAGGCATGTTTCAGAGGACCTGTGATCCACACCCTTCCACAGCTCCATTGTCTGTCTCTGGACTTGCTCCAGCACCTCAGTGTCCTTGTAGTGAGGAGTCCAGAACTGCACACCGCACTCAAGGTGAGGCCTCACCAGTACCAAATACAGGGGGACAATCACAGCCCTGGTCCTGATGGCCACATTATTGCTGATACAGGCCATTCTTGGCCACATGAGCACACTGCTGTTTTTCAGTATGAATTTCTTTGTCATATTGTGATTCAAAAATATAATTTCTTCTCTCTTGGCCCCTCTAGTCTTTCTCAACTGATTTTATGAAAACCATACCTCTTTATTCACATATTCATTAAATAAAAGTTTACAATTAAATATTACTGTTACACAACAAAAACAAACAAACAAAAATATTTACCTACTTTTTAAATAACAGCATCATTTTATTGTTTACTGTGATAAGCATTTATTCTCATTTATTAGGTAATTTATTATCACCAGATGAGAAATCTGAAATTATCCACCTATAAAAGCAAAAGAACTGGAAAACCCACTATTTCACTAGGATTTTGTAGGAAACAGGTTTTTGTTGAAAAGGTGTTTGTTGCTGTTGTTGGTATTTTTTTTAAAATAAAGATTAATAATATACTGAGAATTTGTGAAATTAATTTTGCAATAAACAAAAGTAATTAAGAAGATTATGTGGATCATCAAAAGACAAATGCTTGCAATTACCATAAGATTATTAACAAGTTTTTGGAAAAAAGCCATTTAATGTTTGGACTATTCTTCTCATTAGACTGAATTTGTTAGTTTTGGATGGGGTACAGCTAACTTATTCAGAGTACAACTAATTTATTTATTTATCTATCTCAAGTTTTTGAAGACCTGAAGTGGCAAAGGGTTTTAGCTCTGTTACTTTTGTGAAATTATGACAAAGCCTGGAATTTTCTCGTAGCTGGGGCTTAAATATGTTCTTTGTTTCTTGAAGATATTACATATTTTTACATAAATTATGTATGTTTTCAATTTCAGCATTAATCTAACTAACAACCTGTATCAGTTTATTTATTTCTGATTCATAATGTGGTTAATAGTGAAATGTAAATTTGTATTTAAACTGGAGATTTATTAATTTCTATCACTGAAGCTGAAATATCTGACGTCAATTTTTGGGTTGTGATCAAAGCAGTGGAATACAAACTCTTATGTGCTACAGATATGATTATGGACTGTATAAAAGATGAGTCTTGAACCTACATATATAATAGAATTGTACTTAGGATATTTTTTGTAGTCCTGTAGACAACAGAACTTAGAATGACTTTTGAATCATTATATTTTTAAACACAATTGAATTAATACCTGATTGCAGAAGATATTTCCATATCCTACCTGATTGTATGGGAACCACTGGTTATGTTGAGTGATGCTGACATACATTTAGGTACACATTCATTTAAATTTATATTGTTGTAACGGATATAGATGTGGTCATTTAATAACAAATATAAGTTATTTCAAGACTTCTCTCTTCTGTCACAGAGGATGGAAGCCTCTGTCCCTCTCCTAGACTGTTTTCCAGTTTATCAGTGGTAACTATAAGATTTAGTCATCACACACGAGAAATTGCAACCAGGCAAGCTCACTCAAGGTGTCTACAAAACCACAGTCTTAATAGTTAAGTAGATGTCATAAAACACCTCAGTTCAGAACAGTATATAATGACTACTTAAGATATACTTTCTGATGATAGACTAGGATATACTTTCTGATACTGCTTTTTTCCCCACTCAATAGGGTAAGTTTTTTTGTTTTGTTTTGTTTTTGTTTTGGGTTTTTTTTTTTTTTTTTTGTTAAGTTTATGTTTGTTAAAAACATTTTTTTTTCCACCTAGGAAGAGAAAAGGACAAAGATATATTTTTAATGGTCCTCAGGATAGTAAACCCATTGCTCATGGGAGCTGTCTTCTTTTTAGGAACTGCTGACAAAATATATTCTACCTGTGCTATGAAGAGAATTTTGAGTCAGGCATACCACCCTAGTATGTCTTTAGCCCTAGTTACTTGTCATGTCATACCATCCAAGCAGATATCAGATGAGGTTCCCATGACTAGAAGTTAATATGTGAAGCTGTTTTACAAGGAGAGTACATAATCCTGGAACCTACTTAATGTGAACAAAGATATGCCTGGATATTGTAAATCTCAAACAGCATGACTTCTAGGCATTATATATTGGATCATATGCAATTGAAGGATTCTGTGTTCAGTACTCCTCTTTTCTGCTGTTGGACTTTTAAGCAACTCATATACTAGGCAACATTAGTTGCCTTTAAAAATTATGCATCTAGCAGCTCCCCCTTGATCTTCTGGACTGAGACATGTGACATTTTCACTGTTTTCTCCTTCAGGATTTGCTGACTTGTTCAAGCAAGACAGACATCCCCAGACAAATGACAGGCACCTAAAAGTACTGCCATAAGCTCCTCAGGATGACCTTTAATCTGCTGAAGAAAATCAGAACATCAAGACTTCCCTTTTTAGCCTATTTCTGGCTCTTGAAAACTGTTAAATCTCAGTTTCCAAATTAAAGTTTTGAGAGG
The DNA here is from genome assembly GCA_013389925.1 of Aegithalos caudatus. NCBI lineage: Eukaryota > Metazoa > Chordata > Aves > Passeriformes > Aegithalidae > Aegithalos > Aegithalos caudatus. The sequence goes on from WEIU01018380.1 coordinate 23,400, forward strand.
TTTACTCTGATCCTCCTGCTTGGACCATATTATTCAGCTGCTCCTAGCTTGCAGCCTAGCAGGAAGGATACTACTTGGCTAGTCCTTCATGAAAAGCCCTATACTCAATAACTGCTTTCCTTTCTTAGAACTTACAGATGTGCTTCTATTCTCCAGATTTAAAGAATTGCTCCATTTTGGCACATAGTTTAGGCTTCATATGCCTATTACAGTATATGGAGCTGAAAAAACAGCTAGTGCCTCATTGCACAACTTAGTTTTAGATAGTAAACAAATGCAGTTCATTTCAGTTCACAGTCAGTGTACTATAGGCCAGAAACAAAAGGATGTATAATTTTAAGTGTAAATAAATGAAATAATAAAAAAAAAAGTTACTGTAATACCATACAGAATAAATATGACTGTGATGTATTTTGAATGAATGAAGACTGATTGACACTGCATAAATATAAGCATAAGAATCTTAGCGACATTTTACGATTGTTTCCATTATCAACTTGTATGTTTTTCATGCTATTCCTCTGAGTATATAAAATACTTCAGTGTTGGTATCATCAAAATGATCAGTTTTCCAAATTTAAGTCATTGCTATACATCACCAGCCCAGAGTAGCTCATTCAATATTGACGTCACACTTGTCCAAAAAACTGGTTCAGTTACATGATCTTTCATATATTTTCCTGGTGTATATCAGTAAGTAGTTTATAGAAAAATTAATTTCTCTAATGTAAATTATTTGCTTTGTAATGTGGATTTACCCTGCTGAAACTTACATAACAAGAAAGAAACACAGGAATTTTTATTTCACAAGAGTTTAAGTTGTAAAATCAATGACAAGAAAATAATACATTAATTATTTATTAATAACTAAATTTTCTCTTCTCTGTTTATATTAATATATATATAAAGGAAAATTTTAAAGAAGAAAAAAGAAGTATTTTGCAGGATAGAAATTTAAATTTTTTTTTTTTGAGATAATTTAGATGGTGTGCATATCAAGACAAATTATGGCCTCAGTTAAACTGTTGTGTGTTTTGCCATTGACTTCAGTATAACTGAGATTTAACCTACAGAATGAATAAATGAAAGATTTTCTTTGGAAGCTGAAATATGATCTATATTTAAAGATTAGTAAAAATATATAGAGTGCATAATACAGTCCAATTATTTATATTTAATATTTTCATGGCATTTTAGTCCCTGGAAGCAAAAACATGAAGGTGGGTTTCCAAAGTATCAAATTTCTGAAGAAGGAACACTGATTGCTGCAGTTCCCATGCTAAGGAATGAACTTGTTCACAGGAAACTATAAGAAAATAATTTAGGACTTAAATTCCAGTTGGGAGATGGGGTTATGCAACGGAATTGCATAGCAACATACAAGTTGGCCAACAACGAAAACAGAGGCCTGTTCCTCCAAAAGAGGAGTATAACATGGCTAAGAAACACAGTAGAAAATTTAAATTGTTCAATAAGGAAGATAGACTGAAATTAATTTTCCTTTTATGTGATTTCTGGGTCAAGAAAATGTAGGTCTCTTTGTTTTCTTATGATGTCATTATTGGAGCTCTTTTCCTCTCCCTAAGAGGAAAATATCTTTATCAGCCCTTCCCTGACACAAAATATGTCTAATTCCAGCATTAGATAACAAGCATAATTATTATTCAGGGTTATAAAGCTCTCCACAGAAGCCAAAGTTTTTCTGATAGTTTAGCATATATACTAACCTCATGTAAGATTGCTTAGTCAACTGCACTTCCCAATCATTGGAGCAGATACAGCCTTGAAAAAGTCAAGCCTTTTGTTTGCACTGTGTTCAGATCTAGTTCTCTAGATATTTAAATCCCTTTAAATGCAATTTTCTCCTCCTGTCAATGTTCTATGAACTATTATTTTATTTTTCTGAGCAGCAGGGATGGAAAAACAAGGTAATATGAAGAATTTTTGAAGGATTTTTTTATTTTTTTGTCAATATATTGCTAGCTTCTAGTAAGTGCCTTTGTTAATTTGGAATGTGCATAGCTCTGTTACCTTAGCCCTTTGTGAAACTGAAGTTTATATGTTTGGAAATGCATACAGAAAAGGCTTGAGGTCAAGGTAACAGTGCATTTGGATATAGCATAAATAGATTTTTAGAGGATCTTTTTTTTTTTTTGCAGAGCCACTTCCTAATTTCTGAACACATCAGTGTTACTGTGCTGCTATAAATAGAGTAGGCCATAGGCTGTCAGAGAATTTCAGAGAAGATTCAGAGACTGTAGGAAGCCCATCCCTGTTGCCCCTCAGCTTACCAGTAAAGGCTTCCAGCTGAGGAACTCTAATTGACTGGCTGAGCAGTTCTACTCTGAAAATAAAACTGAATGTATTAGCTAAGTTACCAAAAATGAAGGACCTAGAAATGCTAATGTGGTCACTCCTAGCAGATGGTTTTCACTTTCCAAGTAGGTGCTAGGAGCCTAACAAAATGGGTTCTACTTCATTGGAATACACAGATTTGGGGAAGAAAATACCACCGGTAAACCAAGATATAAATATTAGACAATCTGAAAATGGTACAGAGCTAAAGTTTTCAAACTTTTGAAGGCTTATTAATTATACAAGTAATTTTGCTTTCTTCAATTAATTTCCATTTTTAAAAAATTTGTTTAAATCAGCTTTCTGGAGAAATCAGCTACGTAAATTAGCAAATGGTTGAGGGATGGGGTAAGGAATGTACCTTCAAAGAAAAATAACAGAGTTCCAGGGTGGAAGCAAGATTCATTTTTGTTAGAATATCAACCAATAATTCTGTTTTCCATGTGTGTGATAGATAAGAAATTTCTCAAAATGAAGGAGGAAGTATTCTTTTTAAACAATTACTTTTCTATAAAGGTGTTTACATGACAAGAAACTGGTCTTTTCTACCGTAGCCAACTATATGTAAAATACTCATGTAGGTCATTCCAGTTTATCCAGATGAAGTTCTGTGCTGAAAGGAATAATTTTAACACGTACTAAGGAAGGAGAGAGGGACAGAGTGCACATATTTTTAAGGATCCAAAAAACTCCTTAGTGTACATAAGAAGAGGTAATACTTCCTTCTCACTCTTTCCTCTCATGACGCTACCTTTTCCAATATTTTTGTGATGCTTTATGCATGGAAAATTTGAAATGTTAGATGGGATGACACAACACAGAATTAGCAACCTTCCAGTCTTCATTACTTTTAAACAAGATTTGGTGCTTTTATCTCAAAAGCATGTTGTTTTTGTTTTAATTTTTTTTTCTGAGGCAAGATAAAAATGTATTCTAATATAATGATTATATGAAAATTGAAACCTGTAGCTAGCTTTCAGACCAAATGGGGTACAACTTCAGGAAGAAAAAAAATCATTCAGACCTGCATTGATTTCTAGCACCTTTGCCCTCAATTCTAATACTTGACTACTTACATCCTTAAAGTACCTTAGGCTTTGTATACAATCCCCAGCAGGTTTCAGAAATTAAAAGACACAAAGAAAAATAAACCAAAAAATTTTACATGCCATGTTCCCTAAATGTTTCTAATTAAACACTTTGTTGAAAGAACTTGGAATAACCTCAAAAAAGCTCCAGAAGACTTTATGATTCCAATTTCAGTTCAAATTCTGCTCATTATTGCTTAAAAAATAAAAGTAATCAAATAAATTTTGTTTGTGTTTTTTGATCATCCCTTAGGTTGCTATTAACACCCTAGGAAAGATAAATTCAGTTTCATTTGTTGCAGCTACAAATAAAAGAAGTAGAAGAGCAAGGTAAACAAAAGAATAGGAAAAAATCCTTCTGAAAAAATAAAGAAAAAGTAAGTTGATCCAACTAAACCAGCAACAGTTCCCTACTGCAGGGGTTTAGGGGTTTTATCTGTTTGGTTTTTAAGGTTTTGTGGGATTTTTTTAAAGTATTAGCATTTGAAGCCAACAGAGAATTTCATTTAAGCCTCTCAATTACTCTTTGAGAACAATAATTGAACATGACATGAATGAGAGAACTAACTTATTTATACTCCTTTGGGATAATTTTAAACCAGAAAGTGCTGCATAATATTCTGGCTTTTAGTTTGCAGAAAATGGTAATGACTGCTTTTCCTGTCAGGCACATGGTGTTCTGCAAGGGGGCACAGGGAAAGGAGAGCAGGATGTTGTACAGGGCTATTTCAAATCTTGATAGGGGAGAACTGACAACAAATGGCATAAAGACAGTATAAAAAGAGGAATACAGACAGGAAGGAAACCATGCCTCTGTGGATTACATAAATGCAGCTTTTGTGCAACATTGAACAGATCTGATAGATTTCCCTACGGCACGCTGCTCAGAATCCCATACAATGCAGAGGTTCAGTTTCCTTCCTGTACCTTCCCATATCATCTTGGATAAACCCCAAAAGTATCTACTTTTAACAGGCTGGAATACCATCTCTGTCTTAACATCCAGCAGTGTGCAATGCAGGAAGAAACCAGGCACTTCCATACAGCAGCTGCTCATGCCAGCACAAGCTTTTCAGCCCCAGTAGTGCAAACACATCTGGCCCAGGGTCACCAACTGCTTGAATACAATGCACCAACTGCTTGAATGCAATGCAAAGGCTTCCTGTACACAGGATGGAAGCATTCCTCATTTCAAAAGCTGCTTCAAAACCAAGAGGTTCAGGTAATCTGTGTTGTCCATAGAGCAACTGTACATTAATTTGAAGTATACGGTTGTCAGATCAGCAGTAGCAGGTATAAGAAAATAAGCAAGCTAAATTATAATTTGAAGGTCCAAATGCAATGCTTCTTTAGAGGAAAATAAAATCTTCAAGATAAAAAAGGAACAGAATATTTAATAGGTATATAAATACAGAAGAGAACCTATAAAGGCTCTGAAAAAAATGAATGCTGTGTTAAAATGCATAAAAATCCAGCCCACTTATTCATAAAGAATTTGAATTCAAACACTACTGCCTGATGAAAGCTTCAGCAATGTCTGAAAAAACTTCAGATAAAATTTCAATCAGCAAGGCAACAGCTTGAATTCATGCTACAAGTTTTAGGAGATTAAGAGTATTTCTATTTTTATTCTTTTTTTCCTTCCCTGTACTCTTATTGAAGTGGTGTCTGTACAAAGATAAGCAGTTGACTTTATACCCACATAATTTGTATAAGTGGTCATTTTCCTATTTCCTGAATGTGCTGCAATGACTTAAACAGGACTGAACAACAAAAAAATATATTCTTTCAAGGTTTTTGAGAAAAACTTTCTGTCTTTGTGCGTTGCACCATTTTACATCAACTCAAAAGTGCCTTTCTGAAAAAAAGCTTCAGGGGAACTTCTGAAGTTTTGTAAAGGAATCAGAACTATTGGTCTTGAATTTGTGTATCCTACCAATTTATTTTTTTTTCCTTTTCCTACATTTATGATAGGTAAAAAAGACAGATTTTTCACTTTGGATATTAAAAGATTCATACAGTGCTATTATTTGGTATCAACAAATGATATGTTAGATATAATTTAATTTTAATTTGTTACAAGAAAAATTAAATATATTAGCAACTTCACTAACAACTCATCTGGAAATTATCAAGATGTTACACACAGTTAAGATCAACACAAGTTCTTAAGCTACTTCTAATCTATTCCACTTGTAAAGGGCATGATTTAGCACTTTAGAAATAATGTATAAGACATCATGTCCTTATTTTAAATCAAGGCTAAAGAGTTAGAAAGCACAAGTTTTCTTAGCACAGTGACAGAATTTTAGGAGGTTTAACTTTATTCATAACACCTTTATGTTATTCCATTTCCAAATTTAATTTTTCTGTGGTGGCACAAAATCCCTAACCTGACAGCTACCAGAAAAGGCTTTGTGTTGTTTGTTTGACTTTCTTGCTCAACAGAGATAAAAATACACATGCTCAGCACTCCAGTTTAACCAATTGAATCTTGTAGATTTTAAGTTACTGTGTTCTAATGTATCCCTACCTGGATGCAGATATTGCTAGAAACCCACAAAGAAACAAGGTCTCTTCTGTTCAGCACATTCATCTGAGATCAGACAACATAAATCACGTGCTCTGTTCTCTAGAGTCACCCACTCCTTCAATAGCATTTTGGTCATCAGACAGTTATCCAGGTGGATACTTGACTCCAGATTCTTTCTCTTAGGAGGTTTAATGCATGTCCCATGGGGAGAAATAATTATAAGCAAAACTCCCACACATTCATAAATAAAAAACGTCTGTATAGGTTACAAAATGTGCTAAAATTCTTAGAAAGCAGCATAAAGACAGGTACAAAAGCAGTAATATTTTCTCTCTGCCATTTCCTCATTAGGTATGGGAATTTGAGACACAAGCTCAGAACTCTGATTTAGAAACCTTTTACCTGCATTTGGAATTACAAGTTTTGTTAACAGAACTTGTGCCTTTCAGTCCTTTTTCATTGCTACCTTTTTTTTTTTTTTCTTTTTCACTAGCAATGTTCCCTTCCAAACAACACTCTGCAAGCTGATTCTTGTATCCATGAACAACAGTTTAATGAATAATTCTTTGGTCTGATTACGTAATTTAAGACTAATTTAAAATCATGTCTTTTGAATTTAATGGCTTTCAAAAGCCATTTTCTGATGAATATGTATTAAACTTATTTTTGTTTTGAGCAAAATGGATACACAAAGACACTTCACAAATCAGCTGCATTTGTAAATTAATTCCATAAATCATTAAACAAAAAAAAAGGAATAGTTGCGTGATCTTCCTGGATTTGTCCAGCAATTAAAAAATTTCCAGCAA
>WEIU01018386.1:1041-17914 GCA_013389925.1 Aegithalos caudatus
AAATGCTAACTCCCTTTTGTTTAATCAATATTATTCATACTAAGCATTTTAATTTAAGAGAAAACTGTAAACTAAAACATGTGATGGAAGACAGCTTAGTACATACTTATCTATGAAAATGGAAGACATGGAGTAAACTTGGTTCATGCTTTGTATAACAACATTGAGTTCAGAGCGCAGGGTAGGGACTGAAGGTGAGCCAGCAGCTTGACTGAAAAACTCTTCACATTTTTCTGTGATGACTCCCAAATCATCCTTTAGTCGATCCAGTTCTTTCTTCAATTTCTGTAAAATGAAAGGTGATTGATAGTGCTTTCGTCCTACATCAACCTGATATATACTCTACATATCATTATGAGAACAGGTCTGCCTTCCTTTGTTTCTTTGATGATGATACTGCTGAAGAAAACTGAAGAGAAAGGTATGTGTAATAAGGAAACTAACAGAGTTGCCATTCATCAGCATCTTTTTGCTCACAAACACAAGCTAAATATTTGAATCCTCTTTTCAAGGTACACTGCAAACCTTCCTGGGTTATACTCAAAAGTTGGGATATATTTGTTTTGTAAATAAAACTTTTCTTAGGCAAAACAGCCTTTCTCAAAGGCTCACCTCTTGCTCTGAAATCCTAAGCACGTTTTCATGTACATCATCCCTTTCCATTGGTGTCCGGATCTGCCGTATTAACCTCTCCTCACAACTCTCCAGCCGTAGTCTGATATTTCTGACTTCAGAGATGTACAGATTGTAAATAGATTCTTCCTGCTCCTCTGTTGAAAGAATTAAGGCACGTTAGCCAGCAAGCTCATCATGGCATTTTCACCACAACTCCTCACACTTCATAAAGTCATTGCTCTACAGATCTTTTCATGACTGGCCAAAGTGCCATCAGTTTCCACTGTAATTTTAGTTATAAAGCAAGTCTTAGGAAATCTTAATTTTTCGTTTTTATTAAATCATCCCCTCACACATGAAAAATTACTATCTGTGATCAGTAATTTTGTGATTCTGTGATTCTGCACAGGCACTACCTCAGTGGAAACATTGCTAAATTCATTGACTGATTCTTTTAATCAGTGGCATCAGGGACATAAATCCTCTTTCAGATGCACAGGGCACTACATCTTTCCTGACGTTTAGTGAACTTTGCTAATGAAGTAATCAGCTTTGCACTACTGTATTTCTTTACGTCATCAACTACTCGACTGTAAATCAGAAGAGCTATTTTAAGCTTTCTCTCCTCACTGTATTAAATACAGTGTTAATTAGAGTTAAAAGAGCAGTAACTTCAGGCATCCTGTGGAGCTAGGAAAATAGCTAGGACATTTTTCTTGCCTTAACAGGGTGAAAAAAGTTCTAATTCTGTGACCTGGTTTGGGACACCCTAGGACATTCTCTTACAAACTCAATAACGTAATCAAGCTTTTTCTTCCAGCATTCAAAAACAAGGACAGCAGGACTAAGCAGTGATACACATAATAATGTCTTAGGTGTAAAATATTTTGTAGCATTTGTGTGTTATGTAACACATCAGTATTTTTAGATAGCTTATATATATACAAAGTTAAAAAAATAAGAGCTTCTATACAATGCAATTGCACACATTACAAAAATGACTCTGTTCAAAAGAACACAGGCAGTAACAATATCACCATGATAAAAGAGATCTCAAGATCAAGATCAAAATCTCTCTCATAAGGGCATCTTTCTACTGTTCTAAGCTAAGTTTTACCTCTTTCTGCAGACTTGAGAAGCTCTTGATAGTATTGCTTGCAAACATTAACTTCCCTTTCCAGCTGTGCCGTATCACAGCTTGTAAAGATTTTGGACTCCTGGCTGTCTTCCACAAAATCATCAAAGCGGGACTGTAAATTGCTTAGAACCTGCTGATGTTCACCTGGCAGCATTGTCTTTATCTGCAACAGATTATAGACCCAAAACACAGTCAGCAAGGGTACATCACTCACACAGTTCCTGTGATTCTTTTTATCAAAAAGCAATACTGATCAATTACTAAGATGGTAAAGTCAAAGAATTGAGATTCTGAAAGCTCACTGTTCCTTAGCTGGAGTTTACTTGACTGCTGATAATTTACATTCAACATTAATTCCTTTTCAATATTTACCATCAGGAATGGCCTCTGTTAAGCCAACCTCACACTGGACTTCATTTGTCCCATCTAAAACCATGCAGCAACAAACAATAGTAAGGACAAGTATGGACACTTCAAGAATTACCTCAGATTCCTCTTTCCAACAGTAACAGTGATAAATTAGGAAAGTGCTGTTTTTGGTATTGCAAATATGTGCAACAGTTTGTGATCTCACACAGTTTTAGTCATTCTGTGACTTCTTAGTAAATGGTTAAGAGCCCTTCCTATTCCTAACACTTACCGAGGCAACATTGCCAGCTCGAACAGCTTCAATTTCATTTGTCAGGTAATGCCAGGACACCACACTCTTCATGTTTACATGTGACTCGTGCCAAAGGGCCAGAACATTCTGAAATTGCTGTTCAATCCTGAAACAAAAAAAAAAATTCCAACTTCAGATCAGGGTAACACATGAAAATGAAAAAGAAACAACAAAAAAATCCCCAAACAAATACAACAAAAACTGAGAGATATTCTTTTAACCCAAGCTTCATGTAAGTGGATTTGATAGAAAATAGGTAGTTTTACTTTGTCCCTACCTGTTGGCTGTATCTATTGCTTCTTTGTTTGGTGGAGGAACTGTAAAGCATACAGATGGAACCATGGCCTCATTACCACTTGGGCTAATGACTTTCCACTTAGCACGATGGGAGTTGTTTGCTAATACACACTCATCATCTTTGTAAATAGTTATCTAGTATTAACAGAAAAGAAGAATAATTTGATGAGCCAAGCATTACAAAATAATTGTACAAAGCACTTCTGCAAATGCTGTCAACAAATAAGCAACAGAACAACAAAACCAATGTTCTAACCAAAGGATTTGCTTTTGTTTACTAGGGTGGAAGAAATTTACAGCCCAGCTTTCTCCAGGAACATGGTAATTAATGAAACTTTAGCTGAATTCTTACATCTGTAATTGGTTTGAGGAAATCTTAGTTTCTAACCTCAATTTGTCTATAGTCACAGATGGCTTTAATTGGAATGGATGTTTTGAGTACACAGTCAGGGTTCCTTGGCTTCAGCTGAATTATTGCCTTTGCTCTTCCCACAAGGCCTGCTACTGTGCTCTTATACTGCAAGAGTTGCTCTTTTTCTTCCTAAAACAGTTAAGAAAAGAAAATGTCATAAGAGATGTCCAGAATACAGTACTGCCTCTTTGATCTGTTATGCTTTTTTTTCTCCCTGACTCCTTCTACTGTGTTTCCTAAAAGTAACACATTTTCAAAAAACAAAGTATCTTTTTGAAGCCACTGTCTTACCACATCTGGTATTGTAAATATAAATAAATAGAACTGCATTTTAAAGTTAGGAAAAATGATAATTTTTTTATAAGTTCTGAAAAAAATCAGCATTTTTCCTTTACTTTAAATGAATAATATTAACACATTTTATATCCCACCATAACCTACACATTACTTGTTTCATTGTAACTCCTGCTAATAGCATCCTACCAAAGATCTTACCATAGACTCCTGGACAAGGTCTTCCAGCCTATGAAGACTGCTTGATCTATCACAACTGTATTTTCGGTATATGGTATCTTTTAAGTTCTTCAAATATTCCATGGCATCTTTGGCATCGCTGAAAAACTAGGATAAAATAATTATCTGGGTTATTTTTAAACAACCTAAAAATACAGAATCACCTACATGAAGTTTTCAAGTGCTGTCTTTTAAAACAACCTTTTCCCATCACTGGAAGTGACCACTGCACCACACTCAGCTATTCATGATCTCATGTCTAAATGTGCTCTTCAAAAAGGCACACACTTAACACCAGTTATTCTCGGTATCAGCTACATGCAAAATTAATTCTGCAGTTATTGAACATACAGTTAATCACCACTCCTGCAATGAAAAAATTCTATTAAGCCAATCTTGCTTTCCTTGGAATTACAACTACTTTCATATAGCAGACAAAGCACAGACAAAGCCTACAAACTATAGAAAGCAGCTGCAAAATCCAGGCAACACAGCTGGGAAAAACATTTTGTGCAGGAATGGAAATGAGCTGCCACACTTGGCAGATCTGCAAGGGTATGTGCACACCCAAACAAGGGTCCTCGTTAGGCATGATTGGGAAGGATAATCTCATTCTCTCCCTTAAGCTCCATTTCTTAAACCCAGAATTCCAGTTCGTTCCCCCTGTCACAAGGAGCTCAAATTGCTTTGTGTTCTCCCATTCCTAACTTTGGTTTCTCATCCTTCTCAGTCCAAAAGCACCTTATCCCTTCATTCAGCTACACAACCCAGAAGACACTAAGGATTCATCCTTATAATTCAGATGTTTTAAATGAGTAGACTTAAAAACAAACAAACAAAACCAATAAAAAAACTCCTCTATAATACTCATGCAAGTAACTTCATCATTTGCTGAGTACGTGAATGGGTGACAATGAGATAATCAGACGGGAGTTTTGTGGGATGTGTCTGCTGTCAGGGTGTTCTCTGCTCTGGTTATTATTAATGCAGCACATTCCATTTTGCTTTCAGTAGTCCTGGAATAACCATCTAGAATGTGTCCTCCCACAGCCATCACTAACCACCCTCCACTCTACATCATCCGCAGAAGCTCCATTGACAGCAGTTGTACATGACAGGGAGAGAACAAGGTTTCATTCTCAGAGTCTTTACTTGCAGCTGCAGCACTGAAAAAAATCTCAATCCAGATTTTCATCTGCTGTGAATTGACATAACTGTAGTGAAGAAAGAGTTGTGGCAACAGTGTGGGAGCACGGAGCATCATCTAGGCATGTACAAGACAAATGTCAACTCTACAATTACTGTGAGAGAACAACTAGAGCTTTTGCTGGAACTTTTTGATTATGAAAAGAACTTAAAATATTTCATATTCTGATTTATTTCTTACCTCAAAATACGCAGCATTTTCTCTCAAATGTTGTTCAACACAGTGGCAGAGCTGAAGAATCCAGCTCCATTGCGTCTGCATTGCAGCTCTGTAGGCCTTTAAGGAAGGGAGATATATTTTACAAATGGAAATTAAAACTGAACCTTGCATACCTTTACAGAATTTAGGAAACACAAAGTAATGCAGCAAACACAAACAGCTTAAGCCTGACCACCTCACCCTGGATAACTAAGCTAGAACAAGGAAAATTCCAATTAGATGTGAGAAAGAAACCCTGTCACTACAGCACAGTCAAACATAACAAAACTTGCCCAGAGGGAATGTGAAATCATTATCCTCTGGCCTGGTCAGAATTAGGCCAAACAAATTCCTGATAGCACTCCAGCTCCTGCAGGGAGCTCAGCTCCTGAGGTTCCTCCAGTCTAAGCTCATCTACAACTCGGTGTGCCTATTTACTCAACCAAAATAGTTGGAGTCTTGCCTGGATACAATTCGTACATTAAAGTGGCACTGAACACACCATTACCCCCCTCCCCATGCCCGTGGGCCATTCCCGGATCCGTGTGACAGCGGCCCAGGAACGCCAAGCGCCGAACGCCGAGGAGCCGCACGCGCCCTCGCCAGCAGGGGGCGCTCCTGCCTTTGGGAAATCCCCCCAAACTCCGGGTTTCAACTCCTGTCATTCCCCGGTCAAAAGAGTTTTTCCATTGTCTTCCAGGAATTTCAAATTGATGCACTAAGGCATGTATTGTTCTGTAGAAAAGGATATTTTTTAAAAGAATATTTTTAATGAATATCCCAATATAGCGTCATTGGAGACAGCATCACCTGCACAGTCATTGTGGCTGCAGCAGCCTGGTTTCATAACAGGCATCCTCAGTGTATTCATACAGGACACCAATAGGAGCCCATTAGAACAGCCTATACTTTTAAAGAATAGAATTGCCCACATTACATAAAGCGTCATTTATTATTCAATGTAGATGTCATGAGAAGGAAGGAAGGGAGGGGTTTTTCGTCATGTTTACCATTTTTGCATATGTAAACTCACAGAGCTGAAGAACAATAAAAATACATTCCCCCTGACTTTTTTCATTCTTCTATTATAAATCAGCTTTTCATTGTTTCAATCTTTACCACCCACTGTCTGTAACTAGTGTTTCCTTGAAGGTCTACAAGGAAAAGTGTTTTATATTCTCCTTTGAAAACTTCTAAGACCTTACAACAGCTATAATAAATTTTTCTGTAAATTGTTTACATATATAACACAAACCTAGATTCAAGCCTGAAGTAAATCATATCACCTGGTCAGATTTTTAACATCCAAACAAGTTTCATAATCCACTGACAAGTAAGTTATGAAACCAACCCTAAATCATAATAGGAACCCGCTCATACAGTAAGTGACAACAAAAGCTCTTACTGAAATTTCTTTCAATCCAACAGGAAAGGAACCACATAAGGAATGTTCTGTGCCCTCACTCTGTCAATGCAATTTGTATCAACAACTCTAGAAGCTGCATGACCAGAAACATCTACACACACCAATTAATTTTAGAATTTAAGGAGATTTAATCTAAGCAATCCAAGGTGTAACCATAACTTTACAAAAGTGTTTTTACTTTTTGGAGACTGGAAGATAAATACAACAGAGATACTGAAGAGGAAATTTTAATAGGACCCTTTAATTTAGAGCCTTGTTTAATTTTCCCCAAGTTTGCCTTCTTTTCCCCCTTATTTTCCCCCAAAACTCAGCTCATTTAAATCCCAGAACTTTTCCTATTGTGGTGCAGCTTTTACTAACTTACCTCAATGGTTAGCCTGGCTGGATGGTTTTCAAGAAGCAATTGTTCAGCTATTTCTTGTACTGATTTAATAACTTCTTCTTTTTCATCAAGTTCTCTCATCAATTCCTTTTTTTCAGACAAAAAAATAGTTTTAGAACTCTCTTTAATGATTAAAGATCACATAATAATTCCCTCTGGTATATATTAGCAATACATACTGCATGGTATTCCTTTTTCCTTGTTATATTAGGGTTTCTTTCACTCCAGTCATATGCAACCTCTTCCTCTTCTTTTTCATTCAGCCATATCAACTCTCTAGTAGCACGAGACACAAAATTGTGAAGAGTATCGAGATGCCTTTCCTGATTTCTTGATGTGTTCTTTATTAAAAGGAAAAGAAAAAGATTTAAAAGAACCAGAATTTAAAGCTCATCCCTTATCAGAAATTATGCACATTGAGAAGATGAAAATGGAAGAGGTATGGTTAACTTACCAAGAGTTTTGAATACTGACTCTCCAGTTTGTGCAGTTTTTCTGCGTAACTGAGTTTAAGAGGGGCGGTCATTTGGATCTGTATTTGGTATATGAGATCAAAGGACAATAAAAAAGTTAGATATGTTAAACCATTAGATCTCCTGATTTCATTTTAAGTCACGTAGAGATCAGAAACATAAGGTTAGACTGTGAAACCCAAACACAGTTCTAAAATTCAACATTACTTTATGGGTCACCCAGTGAGAAAGTAATGAAACAAATTAAGAACATGGTGCAGTACCTCACTGATTTTGGCTTCTTTAAGGCTGGATTCAAATTCCTCAATAGCTTTGTGGACGTTTTTGTGATTTTCTAAATGGCTTTCAACACTTGGCAAATCAGAACCCCATTCTGCTCGATCAAGTTGAACCTTACAAACAGGAAGAGAAGATTAGCCATGATCTATAAAAAGTAAACGCATAAAAGTGGTTTGTTTCTGCAAAAATTGCTACCTGCATTTCTTCCACCCAGGTCAATAGGTCCTGGACAAACTTCATGTTCACCTCTTCTTCTGTCAAATTCTGATCAACAAAAGCTGATTTCATAAGAGGCTTTCTGATTTGCGTCAGTTTGAGTGTTTGCATAGTCCCACTGTCTACTCCTGTCACATAGCTCTGAATTAGCCGCGGTGGGATGCCTGATGGGTAAGCGGGAGTGATGGCTGGTGTCAGTCTGGAAGCAAGACCTGATGAAAGGCCAGAAGAAGTCAAAGGAGGTGTTAAACCTTGTGTCATTGCAGCATTTAATTCTGGCGTTAGGTTTGTAAATCCTGAGTTTAAGCTTTCTGTTATTCCTGATATCATCAGCTTTGTCTGCTCTGTGGTCAGCGCGTGCCCCTTGCTGTACACGGAAGAACACTCGGTCCGTAAGGCCATCAGGTCATCGCGAAGTTTTGCAACTCTATTCAATTAGAATCAAAAAAAAACACAAACCAATGAATGCTTATGATTAAGGTTTATCATGATCAACTGAATAGTGGCACGAACTCACATTATCTCTTACACTTTAGCTGCACTTAAATATTTATAAGCAAGTATTTTTATTAGCAAGTACAAGGAATATCAGCTTATAGTTCTATACTGATAATAAATCAGGCAAAGATTAAAAAAAATGGTATGGGCACTAACATGCACTATACACAATTCCAGGGAGGAATCAGCAAACCAGAAATCTTACAAGACACTACATGTTGCAGCAGATCAAACACCCGCAGTTCACTGCCAAGGGTTTATGCTCTTCATCTCAATCAGTCCAAGGATGAATCCCAAAACACTTTGGAGCCACTTCTTCATAATACAGCAGTTTAAATCCTTCTTTCTGCCTACACTGTACACAGTGCCACACATAATCTAATGTTACCCCTACTTATTACCTGTTAATACACCTACAGCTGGTACCATAAATCTAGTCTCCATTTAAAAAAATCAAAGTTAGTAAATTATAAATGTATTTTACATGCAGGAAAACAAGCTACCATCTTTACACACAGACACCTAGTAAACATTAAACATTAGGTCATGCTCAGGGGTCGACTTCATTTTCATAAATAAGTACAAATAGCTCCTGTTGTCTTCAACATTTGTGGGCAATGCACCCACCAGAGTATCAGGTGACAGACCACAAAGTTTATGCATAAGTATAAAGAACTGAAAATTTTGTCCATAATGGGAATCCATATTTGGGACATTTATTTATTCACATAAACATACTGTAAAGTACCTTTGAACAAGCTGGTCTGCTTGATAGTATTTTCCATCAATAAGAATTTGGGCATCAATCACTTGCTGGCGGAGAAGATTCTCAGATTCAAGAAGATACCCAGCTATCTCTGCTTCATGTTGGAGCTGGAGTCCTGACTCCAATCGCTTGGTGTCCTTAAGAAATAAGAGAAATTCATAAGCCTTGCAGCTAAAACCAAAGAGACATCAGCTCTAAGAATTCATTNCACTCTAGGCAACTTGTGGTATTTTCTTGAAGAAATGTTACCTTAACAGTACAATGAAAACAAAAGTGGCAGCTATTAAGGTTGCCCTCACAAACCCTTAAGAGATTTTTGCCATTCAACTTCTTTAAGTTTATGAATACAGACAAGTAGAATCACTGACTGACTTACAGACTGCAGAGCATTCCGGGCAAGTGTCAGTTTGTCCTCACAGCTCCGGCTGTCCCTCTGGATTCTGTTTGCAATTTGCTGCAGCATTTCCAACCTAGGTGATGCCAAAGAATTTCAGGAAAATAAATAAGTACTATGTTATTTATATTTACAATCACATTGCATGACTTTAAAAATAAACAAACAAATCAACAGCATCTAACACAAAGCACAAATGCATATGTCAAGTTACCTGTTCCCTTCTAAGGTTCCATTGCCAAAGCTTATACAAGATTTAATCAGTGTAGGACCACAATTAACAGAAAGGAAATTCTCATTCGAGTCAACGCTGGTTCGAGTACTAGTGCTGTTGCTAAACAGCGAATCACTGCTGTGATAGCTGTAACTACTGCTATTCATTTTTACATCCAGAGCACAGTTCTTCTGGCTGTTTGCATTTGCTGAAAAATGAAGATAAAACTCTTGCAAAATGTACAGCTTCTAGGGATGAAATTCCACGACTGGCTTTTGAAACACCTAGACTCCTCCTTTATATAGGCTTCAGTATGCACACTTAAAACCCAGCAATTAATATTCTGCCAGCTCTTCAAAGGAT
The DNA here is from genome assembly GCA_013389925.1 of Aegithalos caudatus. Lineage (NCBI taxonomy): Eukaryota > Metazoa > Chordata > Aves > Passeriformes > Aegithalidae > Aegithalos > Aegithalos caudatus. The sequence goes on from WEIU01018386.1 coordinate 11,094, forward strand.
TTTACCTGGGGCTATGTACGCTACCTTGCTTTTGGCTTCCCTACCTTGCATTAAAGCTTTGCAAGTACGGACTAGGCAGCAACAATGGGGCGTCTCTAGGAAACAGACACACCAAATATTTTATTTAAGTGTCACTAAATAACTATAAACCAAGTAGGAACTAAAAGAACTCTTTGCAGTGTCTCTCAGATTCTTCAATGGAAATTTTCAAAAAGGAGAGAAGGGAGAAATCCACACTCAACAGCAGAGTACAAATAACCTCCAGGCTGGGCTGACTTCTTCTCCTTCAAATATAACTGCACAATAAAACTGGGGGACTATCAGGGTTAATCAGCTCATTACAATATAATCTGAGACACCTACACACCATGCAACCTGCCATCATTCCTGCACTGTCCAAGCATACATCTTCACTAACTGCCCTGTCCCACCACACTGCCCTCCTGCAAATTTCCCTTCATCTTCCTCATTCACAGCCAATTGCTTCTAGCTGGTTTGACCAGAAAATAAGTAAGAAAAATCTGATCACTGCTTTAAAGTCACTTTTTAACTTAGAATTTGGGGTGGGGTGATATTTTCAGTGTTTCACCCCCTGCTTTTAGGATTCCTGAACAACCACACCCATCCCATAATGTGACTGTTTATGCAGCAGAGCTTAGCAAAGGCACAGACACACCCCTGCAATAATGCCAAACTGCTAGTTTTGCAAACTAGAGCTCAGTTTGGCACTCTCCTCATTGACACCATATTAATTTTGATCCCATACCACAAACTGGCCACACATTGTTTGTGTTGATACTTTGAGATATATTCAACAGGCTTGCAGGCAAAGTTTTATTACTCATCAGGTTTCAGTATTGGCTGAAGCCACATTTTTGCCAGAGTCAAATTTCACCCCAGCAGTCATATCAACACCTCATAATGATGAGATGCACTGGTAACCAGTGCAACAAACATAGATGATGTTCTTCTGTCCACTTCAATCAATACTTTGAACTTGGTGACTAAGCCAAAATCACTTAATGAAATTCTCTCTCTCATTTTACAGTGACCATCACATGTAGTGACTATCACCATATAACCTGTCATGTTAAGTATGTCCACCCTTCCTGAAATATGGGAAGGAAGTGAGGTTCATGTTTGTTTATCTGTGCTCAGACCATACAAATAAAATAAACTAATGTCATTTACACACATTCTCAACAAAGAAAATCCAGCTTTCTGCAAGTATGAACAGAATTTCTACTGGTGTCTGGTGAAGCCAGACACTTTGTTTTTGGCAGGTTGGGACAGATTAACCTACAAGATCTTGCAGGCTGTATTTCTGCTGCTGCTTTCCAGTGTTCTGCTCTNTTCCTCTACAGCAACTCATTCCACAGTAGGGTGCTGTGAATCAACACCTCCTACTGAATCTGCCATTTCAGCCATGCTCTTGCAAGCATGACATGTGTTTAATCAACTCTGACTGTCTTTGCCCTCTGACTGAAATCTCTCTTACAGAGAACTTCCTATACAATGGTCTGGATTTCTCACACCCAGTGTCAGGTACCTAAACCAGAGAGATAGGTCACCTTGTTGTCACGAGAAAGTCAGCAACAAGATTCTCTAGGAAGTGATTCAGATCTTAGTTGTCTCCTTTGGATCCCTAAAGTCAAGCAGAATGAATCCAGATCCAGCTGTCTACATCTACCCACAGGTAGAAGCCCCAAAAACCACTTAACTTTAAGAAGGTTTTTTAATTAATGAATGGATAGCACCTGTGTCACCCACAGAACTTAAAAAGATATACCACTAAAAAATGCTCTCAGACTGCATCAAGACTTTAATCATTCTTAGTACATCATGTAGAAAGTAATGATGTAGAAAAGTGTCCCACAGGCTACTATCATGGAAGGCACCTATGCCCTTCCACATCTAAACACTCGGTGTGCTCTCGAGTACCACTAACTTTTTAAACAACCTCTACACAGGAAGTTAGCCTACAACGCTGTGCAGCAAGAAAAATACACATTTCATGTAAAAGATGAGGATGGTTCTTACATGAAACCAAGTGGAAACGAGACAGTGAAGTGATATAAAGCGATAGATTTGAGTAACTGCACAAAGAAGGTGGTTATATATGTGTATAAGGGCTTTGATGATCTGAGGAACAGATGCAGCTCATCACAACCTTCTGAGCCCACCAAAGTTGTTTATGTCTGGACCTGCCTCTAGACAAGTAGAGAATTTCAGACTTTGGATAAAGGCAGAATGCTTGAGCTAGAAAAATAATACGGACATTATAATAGAAGAAGATATTTACAAATTTCAATATGGGTTAAAACAACAGAAAATATATTAACAAAGCCTGCTATTCAGTAGCATACCTCTCCACTTCAGGTCGAAGGGTCTTCTCTCTTTCCAGCATGGCAATAATCAGCTTTCCCCATTCTTTTTCTATATCATTTGGATGGTAGCCTTGAGAAAGTTTGATGCGTCCAAATTCTATCCAGACCTTAAAAATTCGTATGTACTTGTTATTTTAAGCCACAGAAAAGGAACTTCTATGCATTTCAATGAATGTTAAAACTTACCTCTAGCAGTTTATAGAGATGTTTAATTTTTGATTTATCTGTCTCCTTCGGTGGAATTTCTGTTTCTTTAAACTGTAAATATTGATTATAAAGTGCCTATAGAAACATGAAAAATAACATAAAATTTTATTTACAGTGAATATAACCTTACCTTTTCTAATATTCTTCACGAGGTTATCTTTATACTGTTCAACTAGAGTTCAACAAAAAACAATCAGTGGCAAGGTAAAGATTTGCTTTTTATTGTTTGTATGCTATCAATGTATTGATTATACTTTGAAAAGGTTAGTACAGGAGAAGTACTGTTCTACAGTTGACTTATAAATCAACAAGCACGTCATTTGTTCAAGTATGCTTTGAGTCAGTAAGATAAAGTGTAATTCCAGCAAGGAGTTCAAGCCGCCACACCTCACCTTCAATTCCACAGGATTGTTGGGAAATGTTCTGTCAGACATTATCGTGACATGGTGTCTGATCCACTGCATGAGGTAGTTCACCATATTCTGATATTCAACCCATTTGACTTCAACATCCTGCCAAAGCAATGTCCAGATTACAGAAGAGATTAAAATCATCAAGAGCTCAATTCTGCTTCAACTTTGAAGACTGAAGCCTTCACACGTATAGAAAATGGATTTTGAAATCCTGCAGTTCTGAGACAATATTTATTTGCTCTTTAAAGATCAGATCCAAATATATTTCAGCCTTCTGTTTTGATCCTGAATAGGTCTACTGAAAACAAAATATTTTCTAGATTAATAAATTTTAAGCTGGTAAGAACCAGAAAGGCATGATTTATACATTCACAAGTGAAAAAAGAACTGTGACTCAATCTTTCTCCAATTTCAGGCACATTGTTTTCAGTTAAGCTCTTTGCACAAATATTTTTGTGTCCATGACATGAAATAGCTAAGACTTTAAAATCTCAGGCTAGAAAAACCATGTCAAAGAAAAGTGTGACAGCAGTCCTATGGAAGATCTAGCTAACATTCTGGATCTGAAATTCAGTATTTTATTAATGTAGCTCAGACACTGTGTAAGTGCTGTTCTGCTACTTACATTTGCACTGATGCCTTCACCACCTTCTGGTACTTTGGGAAATGCATCATAAAGTGATGACACATAAGTTATTACTGACTTCTCATCAGGTGAAGAAACATCCACATCTAAAAGAGCAAGACAGAACAGTGCTTTATCACGTAGTTGTAAGAATGCCCACAAATATGCTACAGCCTGCAGGCAGATTGGACTTTATTTTAGTGTTGGGGGTTTTGCAACNTTTCACTAAAATCGGGTGAAAATTGAGAAACACAAGCAGCAGAAAACTACAACATTCAGTTCTTCAGGTACAAGCTGGTTTCCAGCCATCCCTTATATACACATTTTCTTATGCATATTTATTCATGTGCATTGACATTGTATTTCAACACCTTGTCCTTTCCACTGCCCTTGAGGTGATTAAATTCACTTTTTCTTTTAAGGAGAAATGTAAACTTTCTACTTCTTTCACAAGTTTTCAGTCATTGTGCATCAAATTCTTCAGCATGTGTCAGAAGCCACACAATTAAGAAGTTCGGTCACAGAAACACCACTTTAATCTTTTCTGATGAGCTTTAAAGATGTCTTCTTCAAATGCNAATAGAATAGTCTTAAGCCAATCTTGCCTATAAATATTTTTAAGGTCCATAAGTATTATCCTGTATCAATCCTGTACCATCAACACTACTTTAATGTTTTAAATTAATGTAAAACTTCAAAACTAATATTGTCCTTTAAGTTTGCTATGTAGAAGCTGAGTTTTAGATCTTGTGAATCTCAGTGTATTACTCCTTGCCTCTTTCGCCACTTGGAATTCTCACAGCCATCCACCAAAAAGAAATTAAGGATTTTCAGACATGCTGAGGAAAAGCTCATCTCACTGAAGTTAACTAGAGCCACAAGGGTCTGAAACCTTTGCCACTGAAATCCTACACTACTGAAAACCAAGCTCACCATGAAAAAAACCTAAAACAAAACCAAAAGAAAAAAAAATTAGCATACAACTTTCAGCAAATAATTCAGTTCCTAAATTTTTCTAATTTTTGTTTCTAGAGAAACTATCTTCTTAGTTTTACCAAGTAGACATTTTAAATAATTGCAACAGAGAGAAATAAAACTGTTAAATAAAATTGTTCAAAATTAATGTTAACATTTCATTTGGCAGCATCCCAAATTCCCTTGATAACAAAATGGTATCAACTTTGGGAAACTCGGTACAATCTTGTCTTTGAACTAACTACAAGGGCACGGTAAATAAAAATCTATTTCTTTTCAGACATTTAGAATCACTGTGTTCCTTGTGCTCTTTTGAAGACAAATCTAAAAGACAGATAATAACACTGCAGCCATTATACCCGGAAAGAACATTTAATAATAACAAAATGTAAGAAGTGCAATATAATCCTCCTAAGGCAGTGGGACTTTCCACTTCCAATATGCTTAGTTGGGAGCATAATCAAGCTCACACTGTTTTTCTCTGAATTTCAGTGTAAAGAAAACAATGCAATGAAACCAATATCAGCCATTGCTCTCAGCAGCACAGAAAATCCATGAAAAATAGAACACAACACAAGAAAAGAAAACTGAGAACCCCCATCTCCTGTTTCAGCCAAAATAATGGGGATGGTATGAGCAATAAAGCTTGCTTGAACAGCAGTTTTGACAAGAGTCAGGTTTTTCTAAGTGTAACACTCTTGCTTAGGTCATTTTTTCCTCCTGCCTTTTTACATTTGTTTCACATTTGATAAAAATGTCCCAAGAAAAATCACTTGCACTGCCAGTTCAATTGCCAACTCTCAGAACATGAAAGGACATGAAAGGCCTTGACTGTTCCCAGAAACAAGCTGCAAGCTGCAGAGACACTGACACAATAATCTCCTTTAGAATAAAGCTTTAATTTAGTTGAAGAGGTAACATTGTTCTCACTGCAATAGAGGTAACGAAATCAATAAAAACAACTGTTCTTGCATAATAAATAATTTTACATCAGTGCTGTGGCTTCACCACCCAGCTGAAGAAGAACCTACCCTCTGAGATGCCTGCCAACCTTTTAAACTTATATTTTCCCATCCCTGCAACTCTTACCAGCATTGGCTTATATTACAATTTCCCTTTGAGAACAAGGGAAAATTGCAATTAATACTGCCATTTTCAGTTAATTATACACTTAGCACATAGTATACTGACCTAGACTAACTGATCTATATTTATCTAAATTCCTGGTCTACAAGAAAATACTACAGAAGATGGCATTCATGTCTGTCTTGACAGTGCATGTTTTCAGTTTTTTAAAGCAGACAGAAGGCTCCACAGCTGACTGAGAAAAGTCCACTGATGGTTTATGAAAGGGAAGAGTCAAGTATTATCACTTGAATGCAAAAACACCTGGCAGGAGCCACAGCAAGATCATTCTGCCTACGGCTTGGGGCCGCCCCCTCTGCAGATCACCCTTTCCTCTTCACAAGTAGTAGAGGGATATATTGCAAAGCCACAGGAAAAGGAGTTTACCTCCCAGAGGTCAGTAAGACTTCTTTTAGCCTGAGAAAACTGCATCCAAAAAAGGTCTCAGGAAATCACTGATTGCCATACTGCTCCTTTTGTTTAATAGACAGGATTTTTCACAATTTTAAATACAAATAAATGCTATTTTCACATGCTGTAAGCTTGCAGAGATACTGGTCCACTAAATCAAAATAACTTGAAATTCCAGTTGTGATGAGTGTTCTCTAATACATATTTATTTAATTGTCATAGTTGAAGCAAACACTAGATTTAAAAGCATTGTCCATCATGGCAAACATTTCCATTTTTTAAGGCTATAGAGCAAATATATGAGTTTTGTAGAAGTTATTTGTAATTTATTATAAATATATTTTATACCAATTTGCATCGCATTATTAAGTAGTTTTATGTATAATCAAGAACAAATTAAACTAAACGCCCTTTAAGTAATGTACAATGACTCTACCTTCTGTCATAATATTGTGAGTCATCTTATAGCAGATTTTTCAGCAGGCTGGGGCCTTGCCATGAAAACACACATAAACATCCCAAACACCAGCTGAGTTGGAACATTCCATGCAAAGAAGATGCTTCTGCTGCAGCCACACCTAAGTCAAGGGTTTGGCTTCCACATTGAAAGTCATTAATCATTTAATGCATTAAAAACTGGTGCCTGCCATTTGAGATCTTAGTGTAGGTGTTAGATAT
>WEIU01018386.1:17932-82537 GCA_013389925.1 Aegithalos caudatus
GAAATAATTAATACCACATGAATTAGGAAGCTGACAAAATTCTGATAAATTCAATATAAATTTAAGAAAACAATACCTAGCACCACAAAGAGAAGGAAGAGAACAATATCTGAATAACATCACATATTTCTGGTCTAAAAGACTCCTTGAAATCAGAATTGTGCATAATAAATAACATTAGTTACATGTAGACTTCTCATTGCTAGCATTTAATACTTAGTAAAACAGTTTAAGATCCAAACTAGTAGCTATAATACTTGTCCATTAAAATAAAAGATTATATTTAAAGAAGATGTGATACATCAAAATGGAAAAATATGTTTAACTGAACTTTAATTTTCCCAGTCAATGATGAAGAAATCACATCTCTCTCCTCACTGTTCTGGGATGACACTTGCTCAAGTTGCAACAATGTTTATCTTTACTAAAACATACATATATCAGAATAATATTCCACATGAAAATTCTGTTAATGCATTCAGAATGCTGAGAAGCCTGAAGTTATTTACATGAACCATCTAAACTGTTTAATCTGCACAATTCTTTCTCAGTCAAAACCCTGCACGCTGCCAGAGTAATACCTGATATTAAAGGATATTTCATTCTTGGCTTATATTTAGTTGAAACACTAACAAAGAGAGTTTCAAGCAGAACCTCAAAAAAATTTGACTGAAGATGCAGAGTGAAGTGTATCACGTCACTACAGTCCAATTAGCTTTTCCACTGCTGTAATTAGAAAATGCCTATAGAGGTTAAATTTTTTGTCATTGTTCACAGACAAATGAAAAGGATGGGTACCAGAAAGACTCATGCCTTTATTAGGGATGGAAGGATTACTAGAACAAATGAAAGACCATGCCAGAATACACAGTCATAGAAAAAAAATTAAAAACAATCAAACAAAATCATCTATTCTAGAGATCTTGGTTAACAGAAACATTGCAAAAAAAAGAATCAAAAAATAATAAATTTTCAGGTACAATAGAAATTCTAGTTCTAGCTCTTCGAATATGCATCTCCTGTTACTTTCTCAGGAACTCTACAAATGAGATTATGAAGCAAAATGTATTATTTAACCTATATGATTAAGCCTACCATTTGCCTATCTCTTAACACAGTTTCAAAAATACCAACCAGTTTATGTGTAGAGTCAACATTTTGGAACTTACTAAAGAATTTGTCCCCAGGTCAGGTACAAATCTAAGTCTTATTCAAAGCAGTTGGTCAAAGAACCTGCTTCAGAAAGACTGAGTCAACAACAAAGAGAATGATGGCTGGATTTCAACTAACTAGCGTTCAGGAAGGGGAGAGTTTCTACTCAAAAATGGCAAGGAGGTTTGTCTTTGGCATTAGGGAGGAACAGATCTCTTCCATTATCAGAATCAAGGACCACAATGTGGACAGACAGCACAAGGTTCTGTAGCAGGCTCCTTGGTGTCAAAAACTCCATGCTGAGGAAAGGACATAAAATGTTCACTCTGAGTCAACATTATCTTCCATTACACCCTAGACATCCTCCTCATTCAGAAGCTCTAGATTCACACATATGGTGATTAAAAAAAATTACCCCAATGTAACAAACCACTGGGTGAAGCAGAGCTGTGATGTCACTGAAGTTAAGCAACAGTTCAGAATTCAGAAAAAATCTAATATTTCAATTAGAAAACTGTCATTATAGGAAAGCTTCATCCTTACAACTGTGATAAACCAAAAAGTATGCTGCTGCATGCAGCTTTGCATACTGTTTGTTCATGTGGCAAAATCTTTTCTAAAGCTCCACAGGTCCCCAGCCTCAATTACATACTGTTTTAATATGATCATTATGCCTTGTACCCTCTTTTGGGTTTGTCCTCTTCTGTATGACAGGAACACCTGCACTACATGATTTTATGTATCTCTATAGATTTCACTCAATGCCTCTATAAAGATGAACAAAAATGCCTTTTTTTTTTCCCCCTGAGAGCTGAAAAATTCTCATGTGATCTGAACTCTCCAGCTCTCCTTGCTTATTTTTTCATAAATTTTCAGATACAATTAATAAAACTGAAAAAAACAATTGCATAGATAGTATAGGGCACACTATTTGCAGATGCATGTCTATTCTTTAGACACCCCAACATATTATATCAATACTTCTCACAGAAAAAGAATGAATGTTTTGACTGCACTTAAAATAAGGAAAGCAAAAGCTGTTGAGTGCCCTAACATTAATTTAGCCCCTAACAATTTACGGAACTAACTCAGGTAATTCTTTCTGTTGTGCATGCCCTTGATTTGACAAGCACTGAATTTAATAAACCTACTGAAGCCATCTGTTTGTTAGCACTGCAAAACTACCTGTAACTTGCCATGCCAGTTAATTTAGATATATACACTTGTGGCATTGCAATATCTTTCAGTTAAATGTGGAGTTCACCTTTAGCCATACAGAACAAAACCTAATCACAACTTGGCAGTAAGTCTGCAATGCAGGTTTCAAACTCAGTAAAAACATGAATGAAACTAGAAAGAATTTGTTAGTCCTGTCACTAGCTTTAAAACCAGTTTTTACACTCTCTTAGTACTGAGTTGTTTCCATCATTACAAAACCACTAATGGTAAAGCAACTTCAGCAATTTTTGGCTATGATAAAATTTAAATGTGAATGAGGCTCATAACTCATAACCTCAACCCACACCACGCAATCCCCAAAAATAACCATAAATAATGTATTTTTCCTTGAACTGTGAATACCAAAGAGACAAAGAAACCCAGCTAAACTCTTTTTCTGCTCTGCATCCTGAGAATACTCCCTCCAGACCACAGCAGTGCTTGACAGAATGGCTTCCCAGTGGGATTAGTACAGTTACCAATGAGGAAGAATGGTGACATACTATAATGATTTCAAACAATTTCCCAAAGGCTCCTTGTCCTGTCTTGAAGGCAACCAATTCTCCATGTGCCACAAATTTGCCAAAGGTGTTCCCTGAAGACCAAGACCTTTCCCTATGTGATTTATCAGGGGCACATATGCCCCCACTGCCCAGACACCACATCCTTTTGAATTAGACTTCTGACACCCTTAAGTGTCCTGGTCTTTGCTGATCCAAGAAGACAAGACACATGAAACACAAATTTAAAAAAAAAGCCAAACAAAACTGGCCTTTCAACACAAAGCATTACTTTACATTTTATTCCCACTAAAATGATAAGAAAAACTTTGATTTCATCCCAGATGTTGGGGTTTTTGTTTTTTTCTCAGTTGCTGCAAAAAGAAAACTGTTATTCAGCTGCTACTTAGCAGTGGGATCCAACACAGCATACACAGAGTTCCCTTTAAGTCCAGACCTGAAATTAATCAACCCAACTGACTGGAAGTCATCCATCTAATACCCACTAAGGCTAACCACCACCACAACACAAGATGCTAAAATTGCAGGCATGCTTCCAGTACTATTTTAATACAGCCTTTACCAAGTGCCATGACAGAATTCTTCTGAGTGCATCCGATTAAGCTGGTTAGGTAACTTGCTATTTGTAAATCCATTAGAAATAAACTCAGGCAAGTAATATTAAAAGCATGTCTGCTTGTCAATATTTTTAAGCATCCTAAATGCAGTTTATGTTTTCCTAAATTTCCAGTTCTCAACACCTAGTTGATTTATTCTACAAAACAAAACCTGTTGAAAATAGTAAGAACCAAACAATGAGGTGAATGGAAGGGGTGCAACATAACCCACAATCAAACTCACATTTTCTTTGTGTTAAAGCCGGTTTACAATAAAGTATAAGTCACAAAACAGCAAGCCAAAACCAGCAGACCCAACTAATCTCTTTATTTAAAACATATCCCCTAGCATTTTAAGGCTTGACACTGTGTAATATTTGGTTTCTTTCTCGTTCATTCCCCAAGGGTGTTCAACGTGTTTCTGCACATTGAGGCGTTATTATCCCTCCCCTTAAGGAATGCATTCAAGTCGGTACCTGAGCAGTTGCAACATGTTTTAACATCAGAGGGATGCCACATGCACTGCAGGCCAGGAGCTTAGTGTTCAACCAACTATATATACACAGCAAATCATCCTGGGTAAGGTTGAAACAGCTTGTTCCAAATGAGAACAGTTATTTAGCAGGCATGAATCTAGCTTGCTCCTTGCTATACCACATTCAGAAAAACATCCACTTCATAATTCTGAAAGCATACTGAGTTATGATAGCAGCATTTCAAAAGAAAAGCACTGTGACCCTGGAATTTTGTCTTGCTTTATCTAGCATTTATGGTCCTGTTACATTGCTGCTTCCTCTGGGAACACACTGCAGCTTCTATTCCTCTTCCTCCCACATGAAGCACTCAGTGTACCTACACTTCTTCCATGCTGCATTCATTGTCAGTCTCTGTTTCTCTTTTGTCTGGGAACAGTAACCATCTCCTCATTCACTCTCTACACTGTATGCAGCTTAAAACTACAGACATCATTAAGGCCTTGCACAAAGTTTACCAGTAACAAAGGCTCCTCTCTATCAGATCCTCCCTGTATTTCTTTAACAGAAATTCTTTAATACAGTAAAAAACATTTTTCTTCTGCTCAAAATGTACCCTTTTTAACTCTATTACCACCTTCCCTCTATGTAGCATTTCTAATACTTGTTAGGTGGTGCCAAAATTTATAGAAACTGTCTGCATGTGGCCTTGGCAAGCCTTGGAACAGCATTACCTGCACTAACCTCACTTGTTTTCTTGTCTTAAACATTTCCTGTGTATACTACAGTCCTGCTTGCTTGTCAGACTGCTGCCTGACCTGAACACATTTTATCCTTTTTTCTCCTTACCAGTCTTTCACATTTCCTATGGTTGCTGACATTCACCTAAAGTCCAGACATAAGTGGATGTGTCTGAGTGTACAGAAGGCAGATCAAGGGCCCATGACCTTTGGTTACTAGTCCTTCTCACAGCATGTCTGTGGCCTATTGTGACCACACTCTCCCAGGCAATACATGAGCCCAATTCCAGGGACAATACTGATGCAGGACTGCTCTGAAGGAGCTGCACCCCATCTGGGGGGCAGAGGGAGAGTTCAGCCAAGCAGACACAAGCCCTGCTGTGCCACTCACCTCCAGGGCTGGGAAGCAGGGGCTGGACCTGCTTCATTTACTAAAACAGACCACCTGAGACTAGAACTTAAAAAATGTGACTTTATCTGGGAACTGAACTTGCAGAGCTTCCTGAACAAATGCTATTTCTCACCATACAGGGACCTCTAAAGCTACTCATTAAATGCTATTAATCTAGTTACACAAGAACATAATGCTTTTGCTGGAATCCCTTTTGTAAATGCTAAAATCAAAATTAACTCTCTACTATAAAAGCTGTGAGAACACAAAAATAAAATGTATAAAGGAATGCACACATTTTTACAAAAAACATACATGTGTGATATTAATTTTTTCCTATCCTCTATACTTTTCTTGTTTCTCTAGAAAATGAGTTAGTGACCATGTCTGCTTTCTGCATATCAACATATTGTCCTTAACGAAGCACCTACAGGTGCCAGCTAACTGTAAATCTTACACCTATTGTTTTTGCTATTTCTTAAATTCCATTTCAGACACTTTTTAACTGAAATCTCCTGTAATCCTTATGTATCAAAGGTTCAGGGCAGTCTGAGATCAGAACAATAGGTTTGCTACTTTGGTATAACTTTTTATTTGAATTTGCTATAAAATAAATGTATGTGCCAAATGCAATGTAGACCTACAATTTAGATTACTAGCTCCCATCTGGCATATGACTCCTACTGAACTAACAGCAGTTTTCACTCTCTCTAGAAACAAATCATTTCTATATATAGGGGATATAACTGGAATACAGTTCTAAAAAATTAGTGTTTCTTCTTTCGGGACAAAAGGCATGTAAAGGAAAAAAAAATAAACCAAAACAAAACACAATAAAGCCCAAAACAAACAAAAAAAATCCCACAACAAATCAAGAGCATTTACCCAAAACACAGCTTAGTGACTAGAGATACTTAAGGTGATAATGCTGCAGAATGAAGATTCCAGGGAGTAAGTGGTAGTATCTCCAGAAAAATCTGGGCATTACACCCTGATTAAAGTCAGTCTCCAACTTCAAAGTCTGGCTTACAGGTTTTTGCTACGTACTATATGATGGCACAAAATAAACATCATGTAATTTTGAAACTGCCTGAAGTCAGATTTCTTCCAACACAACATACATCTTCAGTGAAGAATTAGGCTATAAAAGGCAAATTATATAATAGATGAGACACACAGCATATTCTAGAATCTCCTGGGTGAATCTGTAGCTTTCACTAAAGGCCTGACCACTTATCTGAAGAAGAGTGTGGAGGTTAAAAAAAACAGTGTGAAAGCTTATATATTTAAATACAAATCGAGTTAATGGTCAGTATTAAAACCCACTTTTTAATGTTACAATTTGATTTGGTCTTTCTGTGGGATGACAAGTATTTCCACAGAAGAGAGTAGGTTTAAATTCGGTATTAGGAAGAAATTCCTTACTGTGAGGGTGATGAGGCACTGGAACACATTGCCCAGAGTTGTGGATGCCCCATTCCCTGAAAGTGTACAAGGCCATGTTGGATGGGGCTTTGAGCAACCTCGTCTAGTGGGAAGTGTCTCTGCTTATGGCAGGGGGTTGGAACTGGATGATCTTTAAGATCCCTTCCAACCCAAACCATTCTAGGATTCTATGATTAAACCACGCTCCAGGGCCTGCAATGGAGTCCCACCAAGGCAGTCCTTGAGGTCAGTGTGAAGCCCTGTTCCCAGGGATTTAACCATGTACAGGAAGTAAATGGAAATTTTCTATACTCTTCAAAAGTTCAGCCAAGTAATCTTCAATCCTACCCTTCAATCTGTAAACACAGACCACTGAAAAATGCTGAAAATATAAGTAATCTTCTCACACGGGAAAAAATTACATTTTCTAAATTCAGTGGTGGGAAAAAAATCAAGTGCTATATGGATCCAAGTACCTCAAATAAAGCAACTTTTTCCTCTCATTTCCATTATTCATAAAATTACTTTCCTTGATTTAAAGAGCATTACAAAATCACTGGCAAGTCATTCATACTCTTAACAGAAGTAAGAGAGAAAGTAACTGAAGGCCTTTATGAGAAGCTCTGACAACCAAACACTCATTTCTCAAGACAAAAAACAAATATCCTGCATTTGCTCAGGAGAAGGGGTGAATTACTCCAGTGTATGTGCTCCAGCACCTGTACACTGCCCACATCCCTGCTTGCCACTGGAATGGAGCACTGCAAGCACAGCTGTAGGTGCAGGAAGGACAGGGAGACAAGGAAGAACCTGGGTCACCCATTGGGCCACCAGAGTCCACCAAGATGCTGCAGTGGGTATGACAGTCACAACAGGGAAATCCCAGCCTTACGGGGTGTCTCCCATGCTTCTTGGGAGAGCAGGGAGACATGGCATATCCATGCACTATTCCTGAATTCTGCAGCACAAATCTCAGCTCATTTGCACTAAAAGGTGGTAAGATCCTCCATCAAGAGAGAAAAACAGAAGAAACAATTCTAACCTGCCTTTAAAAGAGGGCAGGCTGCCAGTTCTGCTGAAGGGAGAGGCTCCCTGCCTGCTGGCAGCTGAGTCACAGCCCAGCTCCTCGCCCAGCCCTTCACAGCTTCAGCAATTTCCTGAAGTCATGAAGCTGGTATGTACTTGCAATTTAAAAAAAAATCACTTATACCAGAAAAGGAGGTAATTATGACCTGCCACTCCTATCCCGTCACCTGGAACTGCACAGTGACAACTCCCTGTCTCAAGGACCACTGACTGTAGGGATCCTGTTGGACTCATATGGCTTGTGCTCTGGATGGTGCAACCAGACAAGGCCTCTCAGCCTTGGTGCCAGGGCTGTGGGCTAGGACACTTCTCTGGGAGCTGCTGGTGCTCTGGCCTCTGGCCAACAGCTGAGCTGTGGTCCCTGCACCGTGCATGTAACCTGCAGGCACACACCTGGCAGGTCCAGCCCCAGGGAGGTCCCAGTGCCAGGGCTGTCCTGGTGCCCCCCTGGCTGCCCTGCTCCTGACTGGGGCAGTGGAAGGGGTCTGGGCTGCCAGGCCCTGTCCTGATGGACCTCTTTAGGGAGCTCCTGCCATTGTGCCCCGGAATTGGGTAAGCACGTGCTCTCCATCCAACACCCAGCTTACTGTGGCTCAGCACAACTGCAATTCTAGATACAAGCCTGGTTGTTCAAGCCTTCTGGGTTTTACTGTCATAGCACTAAATGTCAAGCCCTTAAAACAAGGTCTGAGCCAAACTAAAGTCCCTCCAGGACTGGAAGTCATGTCCCACCAGAAGATCCTCATCCCTCATTTGGAGAGTTGATAATCCTCCCAGCCCAGGGTGCTTCTGTACCAAGAAGTATCTCCAGAGAGCACAGCACATCCAGGCTGCCACGCTGCAACACAACTGACGGATGTGCCCCCATGGGGTGCTCCACAGTGTCAACACCACAGTCCCACCCCACCACCCAGGCAGGCACATCTGGTCATCCACCCTGGTGGAGCAGACGAGCTGGCAGCACCAACAGGACGCTCAGAACAGCTCCTGACACCACCTGTGATCCACAAACTGGGAGCTACTAAAACAGACAAACAGAGCAAATGGAGAATCACTGCCAGAACTGTGCAGATTTTTTAGTGTTTAACCTACTTACTGCTCAGAAGACATATCAAGCTTTAAGAGAGGTCTCTGGAGTAAAACAATATAGTTAAAAATAACAGATGATTGTTTGGGATGATCATTCCTCTCTTGTGAGCAATAGCTGGAAATTATTATGTGTGTTTTAACGGTACAAAACAAAAAAGGAAAGGCACACAGAAACTCACTAAAATCAGTGGAAGAATCTCTCTCTCATTCCATTTGAAATGGAATCCAGGAACCTGTAACTTCTCACAGCAAAAATACATTAGATAAGGTTGGTAAACATTCCCAAGAAGGACACAATCCTTAAGTGAAGTTATGTTTACAGAATGAAATTAAGCTCAATGGAAACTGGCATAGAAGCACACAAAATGAGAACTCTGCTCCCCAGCTACTGAATCACTTGCTTTGTGAACACACTTGAGTCAAAAGTGCCTGTTCTTTCCTGGTGAAACACTGTGAATGAAACTCATGGAGTAATGCCAGAAACACTGCTCCAACAAAGCAATTCAGTTGTATCCCAAGGCATTAACATTTGCACAGCTGGAGGACAGGATTCAAGTTTTTCAATATTTATTAACTGATCTGTACCATAATTACCAGTTGCTTGAGCAGTAAAGCTACACTGCTCTATGTAAGAGATACAAGGATCTGAAGAAGCCCTAGGAAATATTTTCCATTATTCCATCTCATTAAATGCCTTCCTTTTTTTTTTTTTTTTCTCTCTCTGTATTTCCCTGTATTTCTCTCCTCTGTATTTCTGTATTTCCCTCTCTGTACAATCTGTATTTCCCTCCCCTTCATATTATTTATTTTTTCAAATACTCGCCTGTGCCATGTTCATTCCTTTGGCTGCTCTGTCCCAAGTAAAACAGTCATGTCTTCTGCCAGCTATTTCCTTTTGTCTTGCCAATGTTACAAAAAGAGACTTTGTGGCTGGCATGCAACTCCTCCCTGACCAGCTACCCAGAACAGAAGCACAGTCAGAAAACAACCTCATTGACTGAGATGTAGCTTCATTTCACCACAAAACTATGCATTGCCACAGCTAGCTTCCCTGGGACTCTGAGCACTGTGCGTGATGCTTACAGCCTTTACACACAGCCTGTGAGGCAAAGGCTGCACCTGTCTCCCATTTTACTTTAGTGTCCCAATCCCCACAAGGATCACATGCATGTTGTGTCTGCCTAGACTTCCTTCTGTGGTGGACCCACAAGAGGAAAGTGGGCCCACAAGAGGAAATCCAAGAGTAAAATAATCTGCTCCAGGCTCTGTTCACTGGATGTGCATGAAAAAGCACCAAATTTGCCTTTACTGGGGACACTCCTTCAAATTATACCAATGAAATCATGTACCCTTTAACTTCCTTATGATATGCTCCAGGGCATAGAGTACAAACTACACGTGCTATGAAAAACCCAGAAAGCCTCGTGCAGTGAAGAACAAGTCAGTACACACTGATTAGCCCAGCAGGCAGAATACTCCTCTACATGGTTCTCTAAGACACAAACCTTCTTAGTCAATTCAGGAACCAAAAAAAATACATAATAAGGAAGACATGTCACCAACCAAGAGAGAACAGTAAACACATCAATATTAAATCTCTGGCAAGCTTGATGCCAAAGTCAGCTTTGTCAAGAGAGACTTGTTCTCACTTAGAATCCTGAATTAGAAACCCTCTCCTGTCAGTAGACCTCTTCAGCTCTATTTCAAGTTAATATCCTGTGCCCTTTAGTCACAGCCACCAGTGACTCTACAATGTCTGCTTAACTTTGTAGAGAATGGTCACAAAAGCACAAATGCCTTCATCCTTTCCCTGAGAACATTCAAGCCAGCTGGTCACATTTTCCATGAGAATACCCCTTTACAAGAAATGCATCTCAGAATAGGTCTGGGCTCCACACATAAACACTGACGACGCTCTACACTCCAGGGCCATCCAAGGAAGAAGACAGGGATCTCAGGCATATCCCAGGTCACATAGTAGTTAATGGCTTTCACCAGGAGTGCAGTTTTGGACTTTTGTGATCAGTGCTGCCTCTAGCCCACCTACACTTAAACATCAGTATGACAAAAAAAGGACTGCAGAGAACAATTCTGGAAAAATACTTCCTAGAAGCTTGAACATGCTCCATGAAAGATATACAAGATTCCTGGAAAGACTTCTCTGAGGAAGGAGGGACATGCAAAGGTTAACGAGGCATTCTTTGGCTGCAAAGAGCAGGAAATCACTGAGGAAGAGTCAGTGTCATCTCCACAGCTGCAGTTCTATTACAACATAAACCATAGAGCCCTCTCTCTTTGTACATTAAAAGACTGTAATTAACATTTTCCAAGGGAGCAAACAGAGTACTTGCCTGTATTTATGAATGATGGCATTAAATAACCTTCCATCGCGCCAGCAGGTAGTGAAATTTTCACAATGTATTCCAGCATAGCCCTCCGTTGTTTGCTGTGACCACAGGAGCAGTCTCTCTTTAGCAGACATGTCCTCTGACTCCCCAGTAACATGGATATCAGATATCTAAAACACAGGTAATGTTAAAATTACAGTTACATCTCATCCATAAGAATGTTTAAAATATTGCAGAAAATCACTCTTCATTGTTGGAGAATTTATTGCCTGGTATCTGCATACATGAATATGATAATTATTCAGTTACTGTATTAATATTCTTTCTTGTCTTATCCTTATGTACTCTTAGTATCTTCAATATGAAATACAAAATTCACAGTTTCCTTCAGTTAGCCAGTTCTCAGTCTCTTAATTTCCGAGTACAATATAATACTATTGCATAATGCAAAATATTTAACAGTTTATTTATGCTGATAAATATTTATGCTGATAATCTATTTTTATGTACGACACCTATTATGTATAAATGCTATATAAGTACATATAAAATGCAATATGATATATATATATATATAGTCACACTTATACAATAACCATATTTATATTATTCATAATTTATTTAGCTATGAAACTCCTCTCTTAAAACAGGTTAATTTATAGTCCATGTTCTGGAATTCAGTAACAGAACAGTAATTCTGAGTGAAAACCGATACCACTAGTTTTAAGACAAAATTTTCTGAGATGTATTTTAGGAATGGATAAAAGACTGAAGGATTATAGAAATTTTGTCTGATCAAGAAGGTTCAGTTTTGTATTATCTAAGGATTATCAACTCCATATGAGGGAAAGCAGGAAAGTATTCGGAATTTTACATTCAAATACTACTTAATATTACATTAGATCATGCCCTAATGAAGTTCTGTCAGTTTCCTTGGGAAACTACAGCAGCACAAGTATGAAGCAGACTTTTCCCCAATTCGCACATGTATTGTTTGTAGCTCATGTTACAGAAATTGTACTCAATGTGAAGGTAAAATTCTAAAAAGGTAGAAAAATAAGATTATAGCAACAAAGGAAATGCTATAGCACGTGGGCATTTTTCTAAGCGACTGACTTTTACCACTTATCCAAACAAGAGACAACATAAGGAGTTACTATGAACTACACAGGAACCCATGTACCACAAGGTACCTGAATATGTAGCTCAGCCATTATGAAAAGCATACAGAGCTGCTTGGGCAGAGCCAAGAGGGCTTGAGGCAATGCCACAGTTTGTGGGCAGACAACCATCACCTCTGTGAGCCCCCCTGGAAGAAGCTGCTCCCCACAATCTCACATCCAGCACTGAAGAGAGACACAGGTCTGCTCAGGCTCCAGAGTCACCCTGAGGCCACAGCTCAGGGCAGGTTTGCCCACAAACAACTCTGGGTATTTGAGTTTGCTGCAGAAGAGCTATAAATCAAGCTGTGCAAATTTCAGCAACCCTGTTCTCACATAAACCAGGCAGCTACACTCATGAGATCAGATGGCATGGTTACAACTTCTCCCGGCCTCAGAATCTCTGCACACAAAAGTATCTTCTGTCCAGGCTCTGACAAGGGGAATTCCAACAAGCTAGGCTGGAAATTACGGGGTTTTCTCACATTAGAGCCACACAAATCACAGTGACAAGAATAAAGATGTGAACCTTGCCTACTGATATTGCTATGTCATGGCCTAAGACAAGGTGGTGGGAAGCACTGAGAAGCAGGGAACTAAAGGAAGAGCCTTAGAGATGTCAGGGCAGTGGAGTTCACTGCAATTTCCACTTTACCACCTCTCATACTTTCAGGGAATGATGAGCATTTACTTTCAGGGAATGATGAGCATTTACACCTACACAGTAAATTATAAATAAATTTAATGTAGGAAAAAAAATTACATTACTTTTTATTCAAGTAACCACAAAATCACAATGCAGTCCTTCAGATACCTATCACAGTCCATTGTATGTCCTGGATCAACGTAAGAGAAAAATACAAACACAAATGCTAGAAAGCAAAACAGTTTTAACTGCTCAACTAGCCCCTAAATAATCTGACAGCATTTTTTGCATCCTATTGACTCCAGCTTCAGCACATTTTTAAGAAAGATCAAACAGAAGGGAAAACAACTTTTTTTGTTCAAAACACAGTTAAGAACACAGTGATCATTTGTGAGTTTCTAGGTATCAAAATCCTGCAAAGAGCATTTACTGAATGAAATACAGATGGGATGAGTCCTGTACGTAAAGACAATAGAAAATACAATGTAGCAAAAGACCAACTTTAATCTCTCTGAAATTTTTTTTTGTAAAAATCTAGGGAACTCAGCTGTAGTGCAAGACTTTTTTTGTTGGGTTAGTTTTATTGTTTGGTATCTCAAAGCAAGAAAGCAAACTAAATGTTTTTTCAGTAGCTTAAGTTTCTATTCATCACAGAACAACCAGATCACAATATAAATGAAGTGAACCATTTACTGCTTATCCGGACAACGCTTCTGAAAGACATGATGTCATCTCAAAGTGCCAGATGTCTAGCATTAAAAAAAAAAAAAAAAAAAAAAAAAAAAAAAAAAACCAAACAAACCAAACCTATATTTTTTGTCTGTCATTTTCAGAAAGTCCTCTGTGTGTAATCCTTAATTATCAGATTTTTCAATATACTCTAGCATGAGCAAGCTAACAATGCAATTTGCTAATGGCCCTTCCTTACTGCTAAGTTCAAACCCCTAGCCTCCTTCACGGTTAATTGAGCAGAGATGGCTATGTACACTTCAGACTGCAGAGAGTGCAAACACAGCATGTTTGAGTGAACATTAGATTCCTCTGGAAACAAGTAACTTCAAACATCAAGGTAACTTCTGAAGACTGTACTAGTATATGGTGTTAGATATAAATAACATTTTAGTCATGGACACAAACACGAGGAGGACTTTTACTCTGAACATGACCACTAGGGAAGGTCACAGCTGAAATTTTGGATGGCTAAAACATTAATTCAGTTTATTACACGAAGATCAAGAGGTTTTTGATCCAAAAATCTTCCAAGCACCCTAGTTAGCCATCTGAAGAGAAAGGAAAAGGCTTTTCACTCATGGAAGTAGCCCATTTCACTACATGTTAAGGAACACTAACATCAGCCTGAGACCTGAAACAGCTTGAGCACTTCTGTTCTCTAAATAAAATATTTCAGCTTTCAAGGCTAACATTTCAGACTTTTTCATAAACACTGAATTAGTATTTTAAAAGTAGAAAGAATCTAAGTGAAATAGAAATACTATATGAAATGGTGAGTCAAATAGTTATATTTTAGTACAACTACATATATGGGCTTTAGTTTGCAAGATGCCCAATTAACTTGAAACTTCTTAACAAGTAAAATACTACCACAACAAAATAAGATGTAAGAGAAAGGGAGAGAACCCATCTTTCCTTTGATAATCCCATAAGGACATAAGAGATACTTATCCACTAACAATGCATTATCATCAATATTTCTAACATCATTTCCCATAGAAGCAGAACAGAAGGACTATTAAACTAAGAATGCTAGAACAGAAAATGAGAAATCAAATCTTCTACTCATAAAATTTAGTCCTTCCAAGCAAAGTTTGTGTGAACCCTTTGTGTTCCACAGCCCATCATTTATTCACTATAAACTGCTTAAATAGAGCACATTTGTTCCTTAAGCATAGAAGAAACAAATTACAGCATTTGCATGAATATGAGCAGTTGTTTGCCAGAGAACCAGTTCTCCAAATTATCTCCAAATCTGTGAATTAAAAATTATGCAAGAAAAAGAAACAGAGGTAATTCTATACACAGCCCTTCTGTTTCAGGATCAAAGTCTTAACTGGCACTAAATGCTCTCTTTCTTGCTTGTAACTGTGAAAACATGTTCACTTCTGATAGCACAAGTGCTTTTTCTGTAAATTCCCCCTGCATCACACAGGAGGAAATTTATCCAAACAAATACAAAATCCAAACACCAAAAAGACTCAAGCTCTTTCCTTGCACTGATTTTAGGGATGTAGTTAGGAGCTCAAAGAGCAGAGCAGACTAGAGAAGACCTTCAAAGAGATCAAAAGTGATGCTGGATTTCTGTGATTCATTTTCACACTTCGAACAGAAGACCAAGACTTGTACAGATAGTAAGAAGTCTTCCCTCTGATTCCATCTTATCCTAAGTGTTTTGAGGCAAGTCTAAACTTGACACAATGTATTAAACTGCACAAAGGTATATAATGAGCTAGAGATGCATGATTGTGGTGGTGTATTGCCTCACTCCCAGGCCACACTATAATCTGAGATATGCTTATTAGACATCAGCAGAAAGTAAGAAACTTTTCTCTCAAAACTATTAATGAGTAGCCAGGAGCAGTGCTTCAGTAGATCCCTCTAAGCTGAGTTCTGTAATCAGGAAAACACAGGTAATGAAGTAGCCCATATTTGAACACAAAATCATAATGTTTTACATGCATAAGAAACTGTGCCACAGAAAGCAACTCAAAGGATATATTTCAGTAGAGGGGACAATACTGTTTCAGAGGGTAAAATGTCCTATCTGTTACAGTGCAAATTATCCAACTGTACCGGTGTCTGCTTCTCAGTTTGAAAAGTCAACGTGCTTTCAACTATCAGCCACATCTGAGGTACTGCATAAGATGAGAGTACAGCATGGATAAATTGATTAGGTATGGAAAGGCTACTGGATCTCTGTAATTACAGTAAAGAAAATGGTAAAACTGAGATTACTAACTGCAAACTTTGTGTACCAGCTCAGGCCAGTAACAGGACTTTTGCAAACTCTTATAAATACCAGCTTCACTCAGTATAAAAAAGACAGACATGTAAGTCATTAAAATGCCTGCTTAGTTATCAAAAATAATCAGAAGAAAAGTGGTTATGAGTTTGTACATTAAGTACAGTGAGTTTGTAATTAAAATCTAGATTTAAAAAAAAGTAGCTTTTCCTGGTTTTGTTTAGAGGTCAAACCTTGGTGTTTGTAAAATTACTTTTACTGAGAATCTTGGGTTGAGAAAGGGAACTGAACTGAAAGCCAGACATTTTAGCAACTGAAGCATTTAGCCTGGTGTGTCAGTAGTTTCATATTCATGCAGTGTTATATCAATATCAGTTGGTGTGGGTGCTCAACAGAAACCTTTTTTCTCCCTTCCTCTGTGGTAACAAGAGTTATAGACCTGATTGGAGTAATAAGTGCAGCAGTATTAGAAGGTGTATTACTTTCATTATACAGGAAAAAAGCAGCCATGCTTAGCTGAACAGAAAAGGCCTCATACCCTCTTACTCAGCAGTGACGTTTTGTACAAATCAAAGAGCATTCCTAAGCTGTCCCTGAATTCCAGCTAAGATTAAGAGGGCAAAGATCTCTATGTGCATTAGGAGGTTATTTGTACTATTGTGTACTGCATGTTGTAATTGGGTGTGTTATCTATGTTTAAAAAATGAAGCTCAAAGTATTGTTCGATTCCTGTTAGAAAAGTAATNAAATTATACAAGCAAAAGACACTTTGTTAGCTCTTTGCTCTTTGCCTTTGGCATATGCTCATTCCCTCTGCTCACTCAACTGAAAGCTCAGATGTCCCCGTTGGGCAAGGGGAATCAGTTTTGGACCAGATCCTGGCAGCAGCATTTGACTCACATGTACAGATTTCAGTTGTCCTGAAGATGGGCGGGGCAAAACTCATAAAATGGATTGAATTGGTAAGCGTGGTTACCAAAAATTTGCTTACTTTCAGACATTCTGCAATTAAGACTGTATTTTGGCTTCTTTTATTGTAAAAATAAAATAATCCTACCATCACAGGAAGATGGAATTTCAATAATTAATATTAATAGGTCATCTAGACAGTTTGGGAGGAAAGATCCTTTAAAAGAAGTGTAGAGTGCTATTAACATGATTAATGTTCACTTGTTCTATTTCAAGCTGCCTACATAGCTCTATCATTCTTCAGTTCCTACTGGCCATAACCGAAGAGAATTAGAAATATTTCTTTCCTTGATAGAAGACCCAGAGGAATTACAAGACCATGAAGAGATGGTAAGAATATTACTGCAGATACTGAATGTGAACCCTAAAATTCACTCCACCTCCTAGCAACATTTTAACATGAAAATCTCTCTCCTAAATTGGGAAGCAAACCAAACTACAGAGAGAAAAACAGCACAAGAAAATATCAATACTCCTAAAGTATAGTTATTACATAGATTTTCAAAAAGATCAAGTGATACGTTCTGTCCTACAAGTATCTGTAGTATCATAGCATGGTTATACACAACAAAGTGAAGATATTTTTGTAATAGATAAATTACCGTTCAGCTACTTATTCTAAGCTAACTTTCAAAGATAATGTACTATATCAAAATATTTACCTTGCTCCTGTTTGGTGCAATGCTAAATAATGCCTTTTCTTTTGGCAAATGGGAAAGTACAGCATGAAGATAAAACTTATTTTGTTAAAGTAACGGATCACTTTTGCTTTCAGAAAGAAAGTGATGCAACTTTTCAGATTTACTTCTTTCTGAAACATTTTCAATGACTCTGCAAGAAATTTTGTTCAACTCATTTTCTTCATGTTGTCTGCCTAAAACGTGGATAGCATAACCCAAAGTAGTTCCTTTTCTATAACAAAGACCACTGGACTTCTCCAGGAATGCTAATTCTCTCCTGTTATCATCCTGTGAACATTCCCTTTTCCATGCACAGTGTTTCTCTGAATTTCTCGTCTTGTTCCTTTAACCATGTGTCTGTTTCATCAGACTTGGCGAGCCTCTGATTATCACCATGAAAGCTCTCCCCACAAAGAGAACCACTCTTTGCTTTGCCCAAAAAAACTTTTGCTTCAGCAATATCAACTGAAAGGTCTGTACTCACAGGCAGAGCATTACCAGCCACTGTCACTCTCCCGGGGAAGAAGTCGGCCAATCCCACACCCTTGGGATGAATCTCGATGTTTTCTGAAATCTCCACTTCATACTTTCTTTTTTCTTCATTTTCTTTAACGTGCACTGAATCTGATCCCCCCTCGGTTGATTTCTTTCTCCTTTTTCTTCTGAAATATCTTCGTCCAGGGGAATGTTTATCTGGACTTAAGGGAGCTTTGGCAGGATCTAAACACTGTTCTTCCTTTTCAGCCCTCACACATCCACAGACATTCCCCATTTGGCTGTCTGTAACTCACAGCCACGCAGTTTCATTCATTCCCGTATATTTATATACACTTAAATTCTCCTTACAAAGTTCAGAACTGCCGTTTCCCCCGTAATTTCTTCCAGACTTCACGTCCACCCGCCTCAGTACGTAGCCATTTTGCTTATGAGAAATGCACACGCAATAAACGCTGTGGCTCGGTGCCCAGGCAGGGCCTGTGTCTGATTAGACACTGTGGCTTATTTCTGGCCACCAATCCTCTTAAATAAACATCACTGTTCCAGCGTTGGGCTGTAATGCTGATTGCCTTCCACATAGATGACATAGCATTTATGAGCAATAGAAATTTCTCACATGCATTTTTAACTTCCCGTTTCACTTAGTAACTCGAGGAAGATAAAGCAGAAAAATATGTAGCAACCTTTGAAACTATTAGCTACACTCCAAATCCAAAAGTAAGCAGCACAGTAAATAGCAGGGGTTTAGTCAGCAGATTTGTTTTGCACTTCGTATGTTTTTATTGCCTATCCAATGATCCACAAATGGGAAGATTAAACTAAAGGATCAGAAATTGCTCTGACAGCTTGCTGGGGGTCAAGTTTTTATTTGTATGTGGAGTTTTCAGTGCGGCTAATGTGGCTTTTCACTGATTTGACAGCTATAAATAACCTGCTGCTTCACTGCCATCATAAAAGCGCAACAGCTTTGTCAGGGCAGTGACACTGTGTACTGGGGCTGAAACCTTGCAGCAGAGTTAAACCTTCTGGCAGATAAAAATGAAACAAATCATAAAAGCCAATCTATCTAGAAAATTGACCTTAAGATTACTGCTTATAAAAATGGTCCTTTATCTTCCTCCCATATTCCTGAAAGGTATTTCTGTGTAGCTCTGAATGTAAGATCCAAGAAACATCTAACTATACCTAAAACTAAGTTGAAATATGCACTTTTAAAATGCAAGCAAGTCTAACATCTAGATACTTTCTTTGGAAAAATCTTTTTAATTTTCCTCTTTGTTTTTGTCACGGATATGTGAAATCTACTAAAACCAGCACACATTGTCAAGGACAGATGTGTTATGGTTTCTCATGCTGAAAAAGAAGTACAGAATGACTTGCCAGGCATTATCAGGTGTTATCATTGATTTTCCCTTGCTTATTTGAAAAGGAATTGCAATAATGAGACCCAGAGACTTTATCCCCAGAGGCCAGTTCCACCGAAGTATCCCACATTTTACTGACAGGATTTAGAATGAATGATAAAGCAAAGATCCAGGAGGAGCCTCCAAAGAATTACCAAGTATACAGTTGCTCACTGTTGACTACTCTCAGGGCACTGGGGTAAAACTTGACCATAACGCTTAGAAAACTTCAATATTGTAACACCACAGAATACTGTGACAGATGGGCAGCTATGTACAGGCACAGTGCTAACGTGTTTCTTTTCCAAGTAGACATTTGTTCTAAGACTACACTCCTTCATAGCCTCAATTTGTATTTGCATTTGTAGTATGCTCAACATACAGGTGCACTTGTGACATTTGCTCCCTTTACTCACAATGAAAAAGCTGTATCCTAGTCTGTTTAGAAAAATTACCTTAGAAAAGTGACTTTTAACTAAGACCAGAGGACTTACTGATTTAAACCATATTTCAATATGGGTCTCTGACATGGGCCTGACAAGGGCTCACTTTATTAACAGAAAAACACATTAAAAAAAATCTTTCTAAATTACATCCCTGTGTTTGTACAAAAAAACCCCAGCTTTTATGCCTACTTAAATACTTCTCTTCTCATGCATCAGAAAAGATGGTTTAGGACTTTACATTGCAGTAGGCCAAGGCTGATTTTGTTTCACACAGGTATAAGTTTCTGGTTTAACAACAAGATGCCTAGTAATAATATATGGTTTAAAAGATTATATTATAATGGTCTTAAAAAATAAAAAATATTATCTTGATAAAGCAGAAATTATGTAAAATATTAAAGACAAGTGTCCAGCATTTGAATGGATAATTGCAAATCTTCACAGTGCCTAATTCAAAATGTATTCAATGTAACCTGCCACTAGTACACTGTTAATTACAATGTTATTCCTCCTCCACAAGGTTTACAGGGGGAAGAATTTCTCTAAAAATATTGCAAATTTAATTTTTCAGTGCAAGTGCATTTTTAAATTAATACATGTGAGTATCAAGGTTTCTAAACAGTATTATATTTGATTATTTCACTGAGCTTTACTAGAGTGTGATTTGATATACATTTCCTTTAAACTGATGAACAGGATACCACCTTCTTTCAAACAGAAAATGTCCCTAAAATATACTTTATTATGTCCAAATTCCTGTAGATTCAGTGGCACAGTGACTGTCACAAAAATGTAAAATATCTAATTCAAGATAAGTCAGAAGAAACACATTATTGTTATTTTACAGCTGACAATTACATTTTGTAATGCAATCAGTAATTTACAGAGTCCCTGATCTTGCATATCCTCTTTCATTCAAACTTTAAATTTTGATTATTTTTCTTAATAGTAACTCAAATTTTCAAAAATACAAGAATCAGTTCTAAAGCACTGGTTACAAGATCAGTGTTCCCAACAATCCTGCTCTACTTTTGCATATTCCGGGTCAATTTACTCAAATGGTATAACTGCAGCTGGTCCTGGAAGAGAGCCACAAGGATGGTGAAGGGACTGGAGGGGAAGCCTTGTGAGGGGCAGC
Source organism: Aegithalos caudatus (assembly GCA_013389925.1). Classification (NCBI taxonomy): domain Eukaryota; kingdom Metazoa; phylum Chordata; class Aves; order Passeriformes; family Aegithalidae; genus Aegithalos; species Aegithalos caudatus. The sequence continues at coordinate 38,889 of WEIU01018386.1, forward strand.
TGAGGTCACTTGGTCTGTTCAGCCTGGAGGAGACTGAGGGCAGAGCTCACTGCAGTTACAGCTTCTTGTGAGGGAAGAGGAGGGGCAGGCCCTGATCTCTGCTCTGTGGTGACCAGGGACAGGACCTGAGGGAATGGCCTGAAGTTGTGTCAGGGGAGGGTTAGGTTTAGGAAAAGGTTCTTCACCCAGAGGGAGTTTGGGCACTGGAACAGGCCCCCCAGGGAAGTGGTCACAGCACCAACCTGACAGAGTTCAAGAAGCATTTGGACAATGCTCTTGGGCACACGGTGTGACTCTTGGGGTGTCCTGTGCAGGGTTAGGAGTTGGACTTGATGATCCTGAAGGATCCCGTCCATCTCAGCATATTCTATGGTAGCTCCATGATTTATCCATTTCTAAATATTAGCTAGGAATAAATGCATTCCAAATATACCTTTGCAATTGATTAGTAGCCTTTATGCCTTTTTATCTTTCTAGACATAGCTATTTTTGAGACTTAATAACCACTTTAACAATACTTACCAGCTGTTCCTGAGAAGACTCTCAGCTCTCTATTAACAATTCTTCCTGCTGTTCCATTTGGTTCCAAGAACCAAATAGTGACTTTAACTTTCTAAGTCACTTATACTCTTGAACCAAAGAAAAAATCAAGGACAACAGAATTCATAAATTGCATTTATATCGGTTGTCAAAGGCTTTTATATAAAAACCCTAAGCAAAATAAGTTAAGATGATAAATGAAAGTGCTGGTAACTAAAGAAAAATTACCACTTTCAGCTAACTGAAATTCTATGAACTTTGTTCTCTGCAAGGAGACAGAGTTGACAGGATTACACTCGAGATTCAGAAGAGGGAAACTGAAATTTCTCCCCAAACCTGTCAGCTAGAATCAAAACAGATTACCAAGGAAGCCTGTGAGAACCACCACAACACAGAGATGACCACACCAAGGGCTTTGTCTTGGACATCTGACCAATCCGACTAGACCTCAATGGAAGCTCAGCACTGTTTAAGCCAGAGATCCAGGTGATGAAAGCTGTTAAAATTACCACAGGGGTTGTTGTGTTTCTTTATCTTGATACTGGTTTTTTGTTGGGTTTTTGTTGGTATTTTCTTAAGCAAAACATGTAAAAGATATAAATGCTGCAAAGTTTTATGGGGAGATTAAAAACAGACTTTTTCTGGCATGAAAACCCCTAAGAAGTATAACATGAATAAAGGATTAGACCAATACTTGTGTGCAATTTGACCTGCCTTAGAGCCTGCTTAGTCACAAACAAGAGGTTAAGATTAAGACAAGGAAAACAAATGATTAACATTGAAACATGAAATAGCTCATGCAGATTTGTATGGGTTTGCATTTAATCACAGATTTCTGTAATTTGTCAAGCATGTCTGTTACTGGCAAATGCATTAATTTCTTAACATGGGACTGGTACATAATACATTACAATGGCAATGTTGTTGAATATTGTGTATTTGATAGTCTGCAAAATGATGATACCCTTCACCATAAGTGCACTGCTAATTTATGCTTCATCCTTCATCTCATATAGTTAGTAGTTACTGTACAGAAGTTATTCTACTTTGCTAATCAAACCATGCCAATTTTCTTTTATCAAAACCCTATTAGTAATGCATTTCAGGTACTCCTGGATCTAAGATCCCTTTCCCCTCCTGTTTGTGTGTTTATACAACATAGCAGAAGTAATGGAGTGTTTAGCACAAATGAGACGTGTCATTTCACAGTACTAAACCAACATACCAGATAACCAGCAAGCATTTTGTTGCACTGCCTTAAGGTCACATGCGGAATAACAGAGAGATAAACATAAGCCAAAGAGAAAGTGAAAATTAAAGTAGCACAAGATAGAAAACAAGGACAAAAATAAAGGCTTGCCAGCACAAACAAAAGGTTTGGAGCTGTTTAAGCTGTACTGGCAACTACTCATCAAATTCTGAAAGAAATGTTCAACTACCAAGTCACAACCACCAACAGCAGAGGTTTTATATCCAGTGATATGGCTTACAAAACGAGGAATTTGCTCTTTATTGGTGGTTTTATGGCACCTCATTATGATTTTATGACAGAGACTTCATGCATCTCTCACCATTACTGTGATTCAGATGAGTCCCAGAAATTTCAAGAATTCCACACTCATTTTCTTACCTAAGACTTAGGAATTTTATTGTTTTTTTAATAAATTCATGAAGAGTTCCAGAAGAAACAATTTGGAGTTCTGCTGAGAAATAAAATACCACAAGAGTATACCCTAACAAATGCTGAAGGGCAGGTAATGCTGCTGCATTGGCTAATGACAGACAACGCAGCTATCACACTTTATCCTACAATCACATATAGTCACAAACAACTGGTGTGGCCACACAGTTCCATTTTTAAATCTTTAAGAAGATCAGACCTTGAACTGTTCTGGCTGTTTTAAAGCAGAGGCAGAGTAAATTTCAATCCTTGAACTTCAAGGCACGCAGCTCAGGCAGCACCAGGAATGCTTGCCAGGAGAACAGTGACTGAAGGCCAGACCCAGCTCTCCTAATCTTTCATGGCCACCTCAAGAAAGCAGGCAGCATGTCTACTGAATGGTGACCTCACCATGAGATGTCCCTCTGTCTCCTGCACATCCTTCACTGAAATGGGCTACCACAGCTGAGCTGTCTCCTCCTCTGGCCACCCTGTATGAAGGGCACAGCCTTACAAATACACCTGTCTCACCTTTTCACCAACACTGGTAAAAGTTTGGCTGCTGATGCCGGACCAAATGAACAGTCTATGGACTGCTTGGGGGCAGACTAATCAAAAGTGTTTTTTTCTTAAAGGTTTATGGGGAGTCAGCAGCCAAAAAAAAAAGTACTTACTGGCTGACAAGAAAAATGTAAAGAGGTTACATATGTGAAGGAGGCCTGAGAGGAAGCACCCATCTGGCTGGAGAGGGCTGAACAGCACTGTAACACCTGGACAAAATCATCAGCTGCCAGAACCCTGGAAACAAGCATCCTGCAGAGGTCTGACAGCTAAGAGCAGGGGAGAGTGGAAGGAAAACTGTTTAATGGCAGTTTCTGAGCTAAAAAAGGATGATAAAACTGAAATAGCAGAAGTCTATTGAGTCATTATTTAAAACTTTCTGAAATTTTTAAGGTCTGAGTTCACAAAGGCCTACTTTTAGCTAGAGGGAAGTTCAAAAGTTTCCTTTGCTTCAGCATGCTTTTTCAACCAACTGCAAGTGATTTTAAACATTTAACATTTGCTAAAGAACACTTGCAGTTGTTTGAAAAGAAATGATCATCAGTTTTCACAGAATTTAAATCTGACTAAAATTGTGATGACTTTATGAGGATAAATGCTGCTTTCATATATAGTTGCTCATCTCCAATGTTGTCAGTGAAAATGTATTGGATGTTGAAGAAGGAGTCCATTAAAGTATTAATTTGGATATTTATACATACAGCCTATGATTATATCAAATACTATAATCTGATTGAGCATGTTCTACAGGTGCCAGGAAAATAACTTATAACTGTTATTACATTATGAAACTGAATTTAAACTAAGCCACCTACCATTAAAAGCATGTGAAATACGTACATTGAAAGCCTGCACAAATCCTAGTAACATAGATGCATTGGGGTTTTTCAATACCCACAGAACACATTGTTTTCTGACAGTTTAATAATCCACCAGATTTCCCATTCCAGCTTTTACAGTATCTCTTATGTAATTACTTGGGGCACCGAAGAATGAGTACTTTCAGGACTTGTGCAGCTGCAGAAATCAGTGCTGTAACTTAGAATAAGATTTATATTTATCTAGTTACGTGTACCAATTCACAAAGCCACAACCAACTCTAGATATAATTCAGATGGAAGAGAAACATAATCCTCAAATGTTTATATTTTTATCATGTCTTTCCCCTAAATCATTCTTAAATTTCTTCTAATAGTCAAAGGGATTTCCTATTTTGAGTAAATAATACCCTCCAGATAAGGATTCAGAGAAACAATAAGCCACAAACAACAGCCAGCAAAAAATATCTCTGGCATCTTGACTATTTCCCAGATTGCAGTGTTATTAGAATACACATAATTGATGTGTAGCAGAGCCAGTAACATCACACAACAAACAGCTTCTTATGCTCACTGAGAAATTAACTACTTCTGCAAATGCTGGGAAAATTAAGGGGTAATTCAAGTTAAAAGACCCCCACTTAAGTGTCTAGATACTCATGTTCACACATTGGCTAGGTTTTGAAGAGATCACCTTATGCAGTGGGGCAGGATTCAGTTTCTTCAACATGGGCTTCTAGAGCTCTTAGACATATCCTGCAATATCCCAACTGGCCTCCAGCTGCAGGTCCAGAAGATCATGAGTCTCTCACAGGTCTGGTGTCTCACCAGAGAACTCCACACACGTGTCCTGCATACTCTAGGACACCTCAGATACCACTCAAATGCCACCTGTCTTTTAGGAGACTGAATCAAAAGCCCTATGCTAGTTGTTCAAGCAACAACGTTTTACACCCTTAAAAGCAGAGAGGTAAGAAAGGCAGTTGACCATCTAGAATATTTGAGACACTTTAAAATACCCAAGATGTCCATATGGAGATAGCATTTACACCACAAGACCTAAGGAAACCTGCTTCCCACTGCAAATGCTTTTGGATATGAAGTGTCATCTCAGAACACACACACAGCAACTATGCTGGATAAGTGAATAGCTCCATAGGTGCTCTAGACATCTCCTTCAAGTGATGAATCACTCCATCAGCCTCACTCAAATCCGTTGCTAAACATGTTTACCACCATTTAAGAAGCAGTTGATCCTGCCTGATGTGTCTCTTCCCAGATGAGAGTGGGTTTCCCATAAGACCCACGTCGTGCTTCTCATACTCACACGGATGTCTCATAAATCTCCAACAACACAGATGTTTATTTTTAGTTGAGTGGAGTGAACCCCTAGTAGCTATTTGTTGACTCACTGTCTAGGCTGTATAGACTAAACCTCTATCCTTCAGATTATCAGATTAAAGGGACAATTTAGACAATTGCATAAGAACATAGCTCCCCATAAGCACACGGATTTAGGTGTCTTAACTTCAAACTGAATCTCATCACAACTTTCCCAATAACTATGGAACTCCTCCATGCATAAACACAGTTATTATCACAAAGCCTTATCCCTTGGTGAAGGCTCCACTGATACACTTTTCTGTTCAGATTTTTCCCTCGCTTTAAATCTAAGTGAAGAAAAAAGAAACTTGAGGTCTAAGTATGGACATTCTTTTGAACTTCACATTCTGAACCCCAAGTTCAGAATATGGGGTGACAAAGACACCAAATTGCCATAGTCTTCAAAGGAAGTGGCGTAGCAGGAAATGTCATGCAAGCACAGACTAGTACAGGGCATGTGTCTTATACCACTTTACAAATCCCTTCTGCATTCAGTGTAGGTATACTGCAGCCATTAGTAACAAAAAGGATATATTTTTTAAACATTCTGTTGTTCAGTTACTTTATATTTTTTAAAGAGGCTTAATATTTAGTCAAGCACCTTAAAATTACATTTCCACCAAAATTTTAAGATATTATTTTGAAAAAGGAGGTCATCAAGATGGCAAATCCCATACTGGGGGGCATCAAACACAGCCCAAACAACCAGTAAGGAGAGGCATTATCCTTCTATACTCAGTGTTGGTGAAGCCTCACTCTGAGAATTGTGTGCAGATCTGCAGTTTAAGAAGGGTATGAACGTCCTTGAATATGTCCAGAGAAGGGCAACAAAGCTGGTGGCAGGGATAGAAATTGTGTCCTAAATGGAGCACCTGAGGACTTCGAGTTTGTCTAGTTTGGAGACAGGGAGGCTGAAGAGTGACCTCACTGCTCTGTGGAGAACTAGAGGGAGGCACTGAGCTCTTTAAAAAGGGAACCCATCCTCAGAAATGGAAGAAAAGACAATGCTGGGAACAACTGACCTTTCAGCCTCTCCCCTGTACCTGGGAATATCATGGAACAGATGGGAAGTTGTTAGGATGTCCCATTCCTGAGAGAGTTCAAGGTCAGGTTGGATGGGGTTCTGAACAATCTGGTCTAGTTGAAGATGTTCCTTCCCCCAGCAGTGGGGTTGGAACAAGATAATTCTCAAGGTCCCCTTCCAGCCCAAACTGTTCTGATTCTCTTCTCCCTGGGATCCAGTCACTGGACACATGGGAATACTTCAAAACTGTGCTGGGAGGTTTAGACTGGAAGCATTTCTCTTCCTTGAGGGTGGTCAGACATTGGAACAGGCTTCCTAGACAAGTGGTGGATGCCCCAAGCCTGTCAGTGTTTAAGATGCATTTGGAGAATGCCCTAAGCAACATGCTTGAACTTCCAGTCAGCCCTGAATTGCTCAGCCAGTCCCACTAGATGAGTGCTGTAGTTCTCCAACTGAAATATTCTACTCTGACAGATCTACAGGATCTGAATTGTACTTGAAGACATTTAGTTGGTAGTTAATAGGGTTAGGACACAGTGAAGTGTGTTTTGGCTACAATTTAAATGCTTCAACATATTTCATATGGAGCTAACTACCTTACAGGGGAAAATCCTTGCCACACCAGTTCACCTAAAGAAGGTAATTTATATAAATTGGTTTTCCTTTTCATTCATTTTTTACAACTGGTAGCACTAATGTTCATCACTTTTTACAAGCACCTAAAATTGTGCCAGATTTCCTGTGCTTCATCTAATGAGAAAAACTAAAAATTTCATTCTGAAAAAGCCTAATAATCAGGTTCAGAAATACAAAATACACATCAAGTAACACTAACAGCTTCTATTAGTAAGTCGTTAATAATCTTTATTTCTTAAAATAGAGTAACTTTCCATCACAGCCTAATTCTGTAGGCCATGCTTAAATATATTTAAACCCATCCTTTTTTCTGTATATAACCATGTGGGAGCAAAGACTGATGTGACAAGGGGAACTGAGGGAACTCCAGATCCTTGCTAGTGATTTCTCCTTTATTCTATGTGCTGGTCTAGGCTAAGGTGTGCACCCTGCTTGTATCTGGGTACCATTGGTCCTATTCATGTCTTTGCTCATCATCAGGATTGGCAGAAGGGCCCATTAGATCCTAGAAGCCTTTCTGTGCTTTTTTAAGAATTTTTTTCAGTCATAAATCTAGTGTGGAATACTCCCAAGTGAACCATGCTTTTTCTGTGTGATCTTGGAAATTTCTGATCATTTAAAATGCCTGCACAGCAGGGAGTTCATTGCTAACAATACTGCAGTCACTAAATGGGAATTATCTGTCATCTGAATTACATCATCTACAGCCAGGGCCATTATGCAAGCCTCCTTTTGAGGAGCAATTCAACACCACACACTGTAAGGCTGCATTATACTGTACACAATCCCACCAGTGTACAACAACCAGAGTGCCACCTAGTGTGACCCATGCCACCATCGCTGGGGCTAGAGACAAATGCTGACATGGGAGGAACTACTAGAAGAGGCTGAGAGTACAGCTTGCTAAAATACTCATAGCAGCAGATCCTGAATGAAAAAAATATTCAGAACTTTTCAATATATTTTAATACCAATCAAAAGAAGTCTATAGAATAAAACAAGAAGGATATGTCCAAATGCTGGAAGGAATACATCAATTACTGTCTTTAATGATGTTCAAAACTGAAGCTACTTTTCTCTCATTCCACAGACAGGAAATTAGCAAATAAAATCTTGAGATTCAGTTTACATCATGAAATAAGATACATCATCAAAACCTTCAGAAACACATTAGACAAGACATAAAATCTATGGAGTCCTGTCTAAGTCGACATTCCTTGCAACTATGCAAGAATCTGACCAAAAACATACAGACAAGCAAAACTAGGCTTACCTGAAAGTGCAAAATTATGGTCCATATCAACCCCAAAGTCAATTTGGGATTCCCATCTGTTATATCATCATTTCTGATGTTAACCAGTTTCACCTGCCATCGTAGAAAGAAAATACAAAAGCAAAATTGAAATAAATGTGCCACAAATACATACTGCATTACACAGGCATGACTGTAAAGGATGCTCATTTCCTGAGCCTACTCTGCTGGGTTTTTTAGCTCTCAAAAGCAGAAAGGAATTGCATCCTGCCTGTAAGTGGCCTGCAAGGAATTGCCCTCTCCCACTCACACTGGGATGAGGAAATTCCTCAGCTGTCACTAGGCTGGCAGATCTGCTCCCCATGCCAAATTACCCTTTGCCTTGGCTCTTGTCAAAAGGGGAAGGCACGACAGAGCAGAGCAGGATAACATGAATATAATGATCTGTAGCTGCTCTATCAGTCCCAGGGCAGTGCTGGCATTGGGAAGTTATCGCTGCTGTTCTTCCACCCCACGCAAGGATTCAGCAGCAGGAGAACTGGCCTGCTAAAACACAGGTCTGGCTTGATAGAACTAGGAACTTAGTATCACATTTCAGTAAACAATGGCTTTAAAAAGCCAATAATTATTATAGTTTCTGATGCTGTATTCATTCATAGCGCTATAAACAAGTGGTTAATCAGATTAAAACAAGAGTTGCTGTTATCACACTCCCATAAACTCACACCCATAGTGAGTTCAATAATTCTGGTGGTTTTGTCTAATTTTATTAATATATTTAATTTCTCTATATGTATTATGCATCCCTACAGACTAGCAGTTAAAGATGACTCAGCTAAAAGACATTTTATGCTTATATTAGTACAGTTTCATGCACATGCCTTTCAACATATACCCTGTTATCAACTGAGCAAGCAAAGGCATGTCCTTCTTTTGATCTGCAGACATAATCTTATCTATTTGGAAGAAAAAAAAGTGCCAAACCACACTTTCTGCAAGAAAGACACTGTGTTCCACAGTTTGCTGTTTGTTTATTTCCCAAGTCAGGCTTCAGAATTATCAACATATAGGCTCTCTCTGCCCTACAATCACAATAAAGCATGGTACTTGGAGGTTACACAGCCAACCTGAGCCAGTTAGCTCCTAAATACAGTTAGAAACACCTATTAGAGGGCTGAAACTTTATCAACTGCAAGCCCCACAGACAATTTCCAAGACCAAAACCCTACAAATATTTAGTATATTAAAAACCAGCCATCTTCACAGAGCTGAGGCTAAAGAGAGCACAAAAATCCTCAGATCACAATCAACAGCAGCACGTGCACGTTCATAAACATGAGGATGACACAGCTCTACAACTCCTGCACTTTAATACGCACGGTCTGCCATGCATAAATAAAGCACGGTGCAGCACAAGTCCTGAGGTCCTGCTGCACTGTAGCCATTCATTTACTTTGTAGTGTACTTGTTCAGTGGCTCACTTAGGTTAACAGGAAAAGTTTGCTTTGAACTCAGCAAAGGAGGATTTTGTTCTTAGTGCAAACACACCACTCAGTGACCCGAAAGGCAAGTTTGAATTTTCAAAATGCAAAACATCTGGTTTCATAACAAAACTAAGTATCTGTTTATGGTTTGTTACCTCCAATCTTCTCAAACCTTTGAAATAGCAAAAACAATGTATGTTTTTTTAAATCAACCAATCAGAAAGCAGATTTTCAGTGCCAATTAATTGAGATGTGATGGACAGCGAGGAACAGTTTTTCCTTCCATATTTTGGATTTTTTAATTGCCATTTTGTAAAGGGAGAAATCAAGACTTCTGTAAGTGTTTAAAAGATATTGAAAAGTGGAAAGAATTTCACAGTAGCAGAAATACAACTGTGTGGATTTCAAGTATCTGGCTAAAAGGAGATACAAGTGAAATTAAGCCTGAATCTTCCACAGTGACTCTTGACACCTCTCTGATTGTTCTAAAAAGACCAGTTTTGCTTTAATCAGGATCAAAGTTTGAGGAAGTTTTCCCAAAAGAAATACAATCAAAACAAGGAACTCCCATATAATATTCTAATATATATGAATTGGCATTTTGCACTAAAAATTAGATTGTGAACCAAACTGCATACCAGCTAGTGTCTGGGCAGCATGAAAGACAATTAAATTTACTATAAATAACTCCTAAGGATGGCACCCATAATTTTCTCCTCTTAAATAGCACACAGCACATGGAATGTGTTGTTATTACTCAGGGAAAGGTGGTGTAAAAATACCTTTCCCACATCTCTCTTAATAATCTCCAGCATGACATAAAGCTGAGCCTACATGAGCAGCTGTTAGATAATATGCACAAGACACAAAGCAGGACAAATTTGTTATTTATTAGCTATAAGGTGACAAAATTTGCATTCATTTTTTATTATTATTATCTTCATCATACCTGGCGCCTTTTCAAATAGTCAAGTGCAATTTGGACGTTCTGCAGTCTGTGAAAACGCATCCGACCTTTTTCTCGGGGCTACAAGTGGAAAACAGTATTTGTGAGATTTTCTCATCAGACAAAAGAGCAGACAGTCTGCTTTAAATAGACCACGTAGAACATTTGAAGCACTACAGCTTTAATGAAGTCAATACCTTCTGTGGAAAAGTGTGCTTTAACTATTTATTTTAACTGCAGTTATTTTTTAGTACAGTGGATGGCAAGAGAGATCAGTGGTCCCCAACTGCAACTTTGATCCATGTAGGCTGATAGCTGTTCCCTGTAAAGTACTATTAAAAGGCCAAGAAGGCTACTACCTATAGAAACTAAATTGGAATACATTATTATAAAATATTTACAGTGTATTAAGCAAAACAAAACATAAGTAATGTCATGGACCTTTACATTGTTCTGGTAAATTCTGTGATGGAAAAGCTTACCTCTGTATGGAACTTCATGGCTTAATCACTATGATATCTATACATATTTATTTAAAGCATCTAATAAAGATAATATCGTCCTCCAAACAGAATAATATAACATAAACAGTCCTAGAGTATAAGTTTAAACTCTTGACTTGGGTAGAAAACACTAAAGCATGAAAAAAGCTAACTGGTCACTCCCTTCAAAGCAAAGTCAGAACTATCAGAAAGAAACTGTAAAATAAAAATGAGCGGTGTGTTAATGGAAACATGGCAAAATTGCATGCAGTTAGTGTAAAATCACCAAGGAGAAGAATCACACAGAAAACGCATACTTAGCTGTCACAGATCAGCATGGGAAAGCAGTTAAATTTACACCATCAACATCATATCCAAGTCCTTCTATTCTTCCTTCAGATTTTTTCACAAACTTTCACAGCAATAAACTGAAGTGAACTATAATTGCTAGGGATCAGCCATGAATATGAGCATTTCCTCAGACAATCACTGTGAAACACACAGATAAGCCCAAGCCTTCCTCAACTGCCTTTTTTTCCCCCTATGGAGTATCAGATGCTTGCCAAAAAGAAACATAGGAAAATGAAGTTGAATAAGAAGCATAAACTGAAACAACAAAAAAAAATTTCATTTCCATTACAGAATCTTCTATCACACCAATAACTTAGGATCAAGCACTACAGCCCTTGCTATCAGGTAGCTTCCATGGAATGAAGGACTGCAGACCTGGAACTTGGTTTTCCACAACAAGGAAAGTATAGTAAATCCCAAAATACACAGTTGGCATCTCAGAGGGGAAATATTTTTTTTTTTTAATAAAGCCATGCAGCATTTTGATTGATGCTGCACTCCAGAAAAAAAACCCCAGAGAAATTCCACTGAAATCACAACTGCAGCACAACACACGGGAGCCAGGGAGGCACTCGGGCCCTATGACAGCAAGTTGCTTTAGCAAATGCCAAAATGCAAGGTCTAAAAAAGCATGAAACAGCTCACTCAGACTAACAAGCACCCAACATTTTACACTTTATGAGTAGATATTTCCCTTCTGGATGGGCAAAATATAGAGAATCAATAATTCAGCATTTGTTGCAAGAAAGATAAACCCTGCAAGCTATCTGTATTTTTAGTAGCCACAAGACAACGCTGTCGCTTAGCTTGTCATCTACCTGCTTTGATAGAAATGACTACTACATATGGCAAACTCTAACAATCTGCACTCTGAATTACCTTATTTCAAGGTATTATCTAGTATTATGGCACACACACCATGCAAATAGAAAAGTGGTGCTTCTAATTAAGACAAATCAATTTTTTGCCATTGATTTCACCAAGAAGAAACTTCAAGTCTGTCTAAACTACTTGTATATGGACAACACCATTTTCAAGTTAAAAAAAAGACTTAGTTTAATAGAATTATGGTATTACTGTTTATTATTTTTAAAAATTATTTTATAGCTTCTTGATAGTGTTGTCCAATATACATTTGCACCATGGTTTTGTACAGTTTAATGAAAGAAAACAAATAGAAATCTTGAACATTTGCATTTTAGCTGTTCACAAAAAGACTGAATAAAAATTTGTCTTTACCACACCTCCACCATAAACACACGTATCCTGGTTTATCAACAAAAGTTCTTTTGTCCTTTCTACAGCCCACTACTGCAGCACACCAAACTAAGAATATACATTAGCAGACACCACACTTCAAACACTGCATTAGTACAGTTATGGGGGTCGGCACCTACCCCCTTATCCTCATCCTCCACATCCTCATGCTGTTCATTTGCGCATGCTTCTGTTGAACTCACCAACCGTAAGGTCTTCAAAAAATCTCGCTCTCTTGGCTAATGAATACAACAGACAGGAGACAGGACAGCAAAAACACAAGACAGACCACAAATGAAAAGAAGAGCATGAAAAGAAGAACATAATGAAGAGAACAAATACCAAGCAAGGGAAGTAATGCTCACAAAGAAAGGAAATGACACCTGAGGAGCGTGTTAGACAATTTCAGGGACATTTGATCCTTGTTATTTGTAAGTTACTCCCTTAAATGCAAAAAGATATTAAGCATCCAATACTTGTTAAAACAAAAATCAGAAAGAAAAGGAAAGAAGAGAAGAAATAGTGCATTACCCTATTAAGAAAGGAAGTCTTACTAACCACAAGAAACTAAGAGAACAGATTGCACTCCCCCACAGAATTCACACCAGCACGTTTACCAATAGAAATACGACTTCTGTCTTTCACATCAGGTCACAGATTAAAGAAAGTATCGAAGAAATCTTTCATATCAGGTCACAGATTAAAGAAAGTATCGAAGAAATCCAATACACAAGGAGTTAACAGAGAAAAATCATAATTAAAAATCTTGTTACCATTGTATTATGATCTAAAAGCTTACCAAGGTGTCTCCAGAAAGGACTTCTAAAAGTGAGATTAAGTTATGTCCATCTCTTAGGTCTTCATATAGGTCATTTACATGCTTTCGAACCTGTACAGATAAATGCAAAAAATAAATACAAGATCCCCGTTTATACCTGAGAATTCATGTTCATATTAATACATAGCTTTTAAAATACAGATAAACCTCAGCTACACTTCAGCATTGCTTTCTAAAATTTGTTCACTTTCATAACAAATTTACAAATGCAAATTCCTTGTCATAGCCAAAATTCACATCTGTGTCTGCACTTGTACAGTTTCATCACACTTTATATCACTTTAATAAAAATAAAAACAGTATTAAGTCATAGATAACGAATGCATGTATCAATGAAAAAATCAGTATCTGACAATTTAAACAATATCAGATATGCCCCCATTTGGACCTAAATAATGACCACTATGACAAGAGCAGTTAGATTCAATGAATTGTAAAAAAATAACAGATAAATGTTAGCGGCAGCATGCATATCCACTGCAGTCAGGCCAAAAGTAACACACTTCTTAATCAAAGCACACCATCCACCAATTAACAGCATGTTAATCACCTCAGGTTTCCCAGTACATAGTGAGCTTTCCCAATGACTCACACATCCACCTTACACACCATACCAAAGAACTGTGATACTGGGTTGACCTAGTGAGGGGCTGCAGTGACAAGAGAGACAGCTGGAAGATCCACCTTTACTGACAGGCACAACAAATCTGGGAGATATCTGTCCACAGACCAGCTTCTTGACTCTTACCATTAGCTTAAATACAACTTTATCTGAAGTGTCTTAAGCAATTTCAGCCAGCTGCTCTTTGAATGTGACACAAAGGATTTTTCAGAATCAGAGGTTTTTGACCTGCTAGGGCAGAGGTTGAGGGCTTTCCATCTACAGTTTATTGTCAGCTCCCTGGTGTTCCTGTTGAACCACCAGATCAGAAACTTCCTAATCTTAAGATAAAATACAACATCAGAAATTTTCTTCTTCCTCACTTCTGCTAGAGATGAGTTGTACTTCCAATAGGAGATCTATGGGACACACTCTGACTGCCAACATATGTGTGTGATGAGGGCAGCAAGAATCGACCCAGATCTTCAACTTAATACAACAACTTGGTTTGCCACACTGTTGGGGGAATTTTGAGATTCATCCTGTAGCAAAAATAACTGTCTCCATACCTAAGATTAGCTTCATAAATGTTTTTTTAGTTCAAGTTTTCCTGCTCCAACTTTTAAACATGAAATTACCCTGCAATCTGTTTTCACAAATATCACAATCTTAATTGAAAGTAGCATCAAAACATATTTATGCTTATGCTGAAGACTAGCCAGAACAAGTCATCTAGAAAACTGTTCCATGAGGAATTACAACACATATTTTCCAAAATGCTTACATGGACTCTACTTACACAGGCAAGTTACAATCCAATACTCTAATACATATATATAAGCTTTACACCCTCACACACATACAGAAAATAGTAACATTTATCATATAGTTACATATTTTTAATCCTGCAAGCAATTGATGCAAAAAAAAAGTAAGAAAAAAATTTCTCTGATAATACTGAAGTACTGCTAGGCTGAACAAAGAAAAAGAACAGGTGTTCTCCTACTACATCTCTGGTGAAAGGAAAGAAAAGGGAAGCCGTATAAATAATTTATATCCCTGATACAAGATTCGATTATGATAAATGCTTGAAAGATGAGAAGCATGAGAATCTTTAATTTTTAACCCACTTGTTATTTTTATATTCCAAGAACTACATCAAACAGAGTGCTAAACTCTTTCTGTTAAAAGTAGGCAAGTTTTCTTTATGACAAACCCTGTGAGAGGGCTGCCTGTCCCACCACCCAGGATATGTTACTTTCCACTTCTCTTTGGAAAGCAGAATCCCCAGTCAGGACAGATTCCACTGGGCAGGCTGATGGCCAGAGGCACAGGAGGACATAAGGATAAGGACAGGGGAATGTAGTGTACTTCTCAAAGACACTGCACCAGCACAGTTAAAGAACTGTGCAGCAAACAGTCAGTGCTCACACTCTTTTCAACATAAAACTCAGGGGATTTGTCCCATGTGCAGGTATCTGAATAGTGGGGTGAGAAAATACTACTATTTCTGTTCTGTCTACTTTTTTTACCTATTAGATGCAAGATAATTTTGTTATCCTGCTACTCTGTCTCTCACAGCACATATTTGTTAATCTTCTGTTTGTTTCTTATGCTCTGAGGTTTCCTAAGTATTACAAAGACAACCATCTTCCCCAGATTATCTTTCTAGAAATCACGGACACTTCAGAAATGAACTCACACTGGATATAAAAAAACTAGCACAGAGCTGTCAAAACAGGAAAACCAGCAGTACACCTTACGCATCTGTCTTAGCTCTGCCACCAGCTGGCAATCACTGTGAGGATTAATTATTTAGTACATACCGTGCCAGTCATCCTGGTACAGGGCAACATAATAAGAAATTTCTTCCAATACTCTGAGCAGCAGATGTGCATCTAAAATGCAGTATTTGGGCAACTGATGTGAGCAAGTATGTTCAGTCAAAGCATCAGATCACTTCTTACAAAAGGAACATCTTGCACTCCTCAAGAGATCCTATACGGACACTTCAGGAAAAGCTTGAAAAATCACCTCTCTCTTAACATGGGCAACTCTTGTGTCTCAACACATATAACAACTTATTTTAACTTATAAGAAACAAATATAAGTACTTCATTGCTCTTTACTGCCACATTCAACCTCTTTCAAAACACACAGTACCACAAATACTGGATGCAGATGGGGGTCCCTGGACAGATGTGTGGGATCTACTGAGCCCATAGAATTCTACAACAGGTCTTGTGGCTTTTCAATAAAATGACAGAATTGCAGCCCCACATTTTACAAGGTCCACATGCAAAGTAGGTTAAATGTTGCCTCAGGCAACTTTTTGCAATATACCCATGTGATTGTGGGAGATTTGATAATTTGGGCACGAGAAGAGATTCTTTAAGGAGTACGTGGGAAACACTCAGTGGCTGAGGTGCATCTGACAAAACTTAAACAAGAAAAGCAAAATAACTTCACCAGTGAAAAGGAGACAGAGTGAATGTAAGGTACTGTTTCAGAAGTGACTCATCTTCTGATCTTCATTTTCTGGCACGTATACTATGATGTTTGTGGTAAGGAAAGCGCCATTCTCCTTAACATAAGCATCAGATATTTTTGTATCATCCTTTTCCAGGAAGCTTATGCTTTGCAGCCTAGTGCCTTGGGGAATCTCTGCACCACCACCAGTAAAAATCAGCTTATAATACTGTAAAGCTTGAATCCTGACCCCAGACCCCAGCATGCTAGACACAAGAGATGAAGACTCAAGAAGATGGCTGTCACCTCCAAAAGCTTCCACTCAGATTCCCACACTATTCTGCTGCTTCTATTAAATTCCCTGGCCCAGCAGGCTTGCTCTCCTTTGTGAGCTGGCATCACAGCACCTGTCACCACTGCCTGCAGTCTGCCTGGCTCTTCTTCCCCCAACAGGAAAAGAAGAGCATGATTCAGCTGCCTGGTCACATACTTACAGGGCCAGTTTATGTTTAGGAGCTGTGCCACTTGGTCTCCCTTCTTCCTCAGGAGGACTAATGTTTGTCTAGGTCCTGATGGCCAGCCCCCCACAGATGTCTGTACTGAACACACTTATCTCAAGCAGTCCTAGATGCCAATGCTTAGTGAACCAAACTTGCCCATAGTGATCTCTGGTTTTGCCATCAGCCAAAGTAGAGAACAAGCCATCTTGCACAGAAAACCTATTTCTTACAATTTTTATTCATATTAGTTGTCTTGATTATAAACCAAAATCTATAGTCTTACACACTAATGGCTACTTAGAGTTATATGGTAGAAGGGGAAGGACTGTCACTTCTGCTACAGCAATCTAAACCAGCTCAGTCTTGACAAGGATGGACAGGAGAGCACAGGTCACTCACTAACACAGCCATACCTACTTCTTAGCAGAGCCTGTTGCAATAGGACAAAGTGTAAGAGTTTTAAATTTAAAACCAGATATAAAATGGATTTTTTTTACAGTGAGGGTGGTGAAACATTGTAACAGATTTCCCAGAGAGGCAATCTCCCATCCCTGGAAACACTCAAGTTCAGGTTGGATGGAGCTCCAAGCAACCTGATGTAGTTGAAGATGACCCTGCTCATTGCAGGGGGGATTGGACTAGATGGCCTGAATTTGTGTCAGGGGAGGTTCAGGCTGGGTATTAGAAAAGGGTTCTTCACCCAAAGGGTGGTAGGATGCTGGCTCCCCGGGGAAGTGGTCAAAGCACCAAGCCTGACAGAGTTCTAGAAGTGTTTGGACACTACTCAAGCACATGGTGCAACTCTTGAGGATTGTGCTCGGCAGAACTGGGAGCTGGACTGGATGATCCTTGTAGGTCCTTTCCAATTCAGCTTATTCTGTGATTTTAAAGGTCCCTCCCAACACAAACCATTCTAGGATTCTATGATGAATCTACTGAAACAAAGAAGAATCACACCTTTTTTTCTTAATTAGAACTAAATATGGAAAAGAGGGTTGTGCCCATTTCTGTGTATATAGTGGGTGCGCACCCAGCATACACACAGATCCCTCAGACTTTCATGTTAGGATGTAGCGTGTTCCAGACCAGCACCTAAAATGTATGGAGCATGTTCTCAACTGAAATAGTGTGTGAAGAAGCAGAAACAAATTTGAATGTGCTGCAGAATCTAGAGCGGAGACAAAAGAGACAGAATTGAGAGTATAATCAGATCAAGCAAGGACAACACAAAGTAACGCCCATGTACTGGAGGCCACCAGGAAATCCCTGAGGTAGGTGAGGTAATCGCTGTGGCCCTGGCAAGCTGCATGACTTGGAAACAAGGCAGAGTTTTGTGCTCACTCACTTGCAAAATTACCCATTTTTTTAACAGGGTCAGGAAAGCAGACTACTATAATCAAATATCTGCCTTAAAAACATCAGAAGTCTCCCTTTCTATATTATAATTAAGCTGAACTGATAATTGTTAGAACATGTCAAATTAGACCTTTCCTTATGGTTTCCAGAACAGGCAAAATGAGAATCAAATCTGAACCATACTTATTTTGAATAACTGAAGTTCAGTTGTCAAGTCTTCATAAAATCAGTTGTCAAGTCTTCATAAAATCAATGTCATTACCCTGGAGTTATCAAGAATTATAATATTACAGATCCAGCTGAGAATGTTCAGACCACATTGCCTGGGAAAGTCTTTTTCAAGTACTGCTCTCCTTGCTTCTGGAAGCAAAGTTAATTAAATGCCCAGCCCAGACATAAAGCATTACTGATTTTTCAAAGGAAAACAGGAAAAAGCTCGAAAGTTAGAACTGTAAGGGGTGTGTTTAGGAAAAAAAAAAAAAAGGGTCAGGCCTTAATTACCACTGAGGTCACAGATAAGTCCAAATGACAGCTGGCACAAGGCCACTGTGAGTTCCACAATAACCTTCAAAATCATTCTTTAAGAATCTGAGTCAATGCCCGTGGAAGAAAGATATCTTAGAACTCCGACTCACTTCAGTAACAGTAAAACAATTTTCACCAAGATAATGGATAAACAGTTAAGAGCTCCTATGACTACAGTGTTCCACAGCAAATGCCATCAGCATTCAAAGAGCTGAAAAACTTCTGTGGCCCTGGGAGATTACGACACCCTGATGAGTTTCCCTAATCTTTCAGCTTCCTAAAAACATACCTGAGCTTCTTTTTAAAGGAGAATTATTATTAAAAATTATACTTACGGGGGAAACAGTTTTCTGTAAGTTTTGAGAACATGCATGTTTTAGTCCTTTCATCTTTAAAAATTAAGAAATCACAGTGGCAATTCTAACTGCATGATAACAAATAAACCTATGCCATAAGTAAAGAATAAAAAAGACCTCTAATAAAAAAAATTTTGTATTTGTGTACAAAAATAAAGATTTAATAGCCTGATACATGCAGCATGATTTATGAGAAGCACTCTAAAATTCTGAACAGGCTGTAACAAGATCCATGAAGCATGTAATTGTCAAAATATGAGATTTGTCAAAACATTCCCACGTGACTGATCTGCCAAGGAAGTTGCTCCTTCAAACATTTTCAAGAGCACTTATTTTACTCAACAGACTTCTCTCAGTCCCCCATGTAAAGGAGGAGTATGGCTCAACACACCACAGGGCCAGTCCCTCTCAGGTTATCTCCCCCCAGCACACTGCGTGGGGCAGCGAGGCACTGAGCTGTGCTCCATGGGCAGCCTGGTGCCACGCCAAGGGATCAGGGAGCCAAAGCTCCGTGCAGACTGACACGCACACCGACAGCCTCCCCGAGTCACCCCTGGTCTTTAATCTCCTACTCTAAACCCAAAACGTACTGCTGGGAAAAAAACTGAACTCCAAACACACACCCTGGCCACAATCCTTGTTTTATACTGAATCCCATGCTAAACTTCACTCCTTCTGTTAAAGATAAACAAGCCCGCAAGTTTAATTAAGGGAATTTAATCTTCATTAGGAGAGCTGAAGCTGTGTGCCAGCAGGGCAGGGCAGAGGCAGGCAGAGCGCTGGGCTGCAGATGGTGCTGTTCCCACAGCTCCAGCACTGAACAGCCTGCCCAGGACACCCTGCTCTGCCCTCCCCAGCCCACAGCCAGGGCTGGCTGAGAGCTGGCACACACTGCTTGTGCCAAGGTCTCTCCTGTCCTCCTGCTTATTTGCAAGCAGAGTCTGGCAAATCCAGTTACAGATCTAGTGGTTCCAAAACTAATTTTCACTCTTCTTTTGCTGGACAGTCTAATAATCCACTCTGCAGGAAATTTTTGTGGTTCTTTATGTCATACTTGGGAGTAATTTTTCCGTTTGAATATATTTCTGGATATAAATTCTCATAAATAGCAGACAGCTAATGTTACTTAATTGCATAAAATTCCTTTATGATTTTTATAGGTTGGATAGTAGGAAAAAGTTTTCAACAGAGAGAGTGATAAAATACTGGAATGGCCTGCCTGGGAAGGTGGTGGAGTCACCATCCCTGGATGTGTTTAAAAAAAGACTCAGTGCTATGGTTTCATTGAGGTGTTAGGGTTGGGCTGGACTCTATCTTGAAGATCTCTTCCAACCTACTCGTTCTGTGAATTCTATTAGGGAACATTTAAACAAGTCTCCTTCACAGAGGGAGTTCTACATCCCTGATCTTTGTTTATAACAGACATGTTCTAACTGAAGATTCATCCTTGGATTCATCCTTCACTTTCTCATCTGGCCAATGCCTTACACTCTATTATCATGACAACCATAGCACCCTTCCTGTGTTCCATCCCTTTAACAGCCTGTCCTTGTATCTAAAAGCTTAAATCACTCACTTTTATTTTCCAAATTAACCTTCACATTTCTCCCAGACAATTCAATGATCCCTTGCTTTTGCATACAATATTTTGCCCCTGCCCTCAATTATCCCACATGTCTCAGGATAACTGTATTAATCATAAAACATTTGTATGGCTTTAAGGTATAAATATACTCTGGCTCAATTAAAAACATTAATTAATGTGGACATTGATAAATCTTGCTAAATATGTTTATATTTTTTCTTAACTTCTCATGTTTTTGTTTTGTGAAATGCATTCCAGTATTTTCCTAATCCCTGAATCAGCAAGTATGCAAGCAGAGGTATAAAATCTTACATATATATCAAACAGTAGGACATAAACACACACATTGAGGAGTCCTTCTGTGGATTTCAGTAGATGTGTGATATTTGAAACAACATCATTGTACAGAAGAACTTTAAGCAAGCGTCCTAAATGTCAAAGTCCTTTCCACTTTCTACAGGAAAAAAAAAACATTGGCTCCATTAACAGCTTCACAAAATGAGCCAGATCAGAAGGGACCACAGTGGGTCATTTGGTCCAACCTTCATATTGGGGTTACCAAGAGCACATTGCACAAGATTTTGTCCAGATGTCTCTTGAATATCTCCAAGTAAGGGAGACTCCACAATCTGTTCCAGTGCTTGCTCACCAGCACAATAAAGTTCTTCCTCATGTTCAGGTGGAAGTTCCTATGCCTTCAGTTTCTGACAATCACCTCTTGTCCTATTTCTTGGCACTACTGAGAAGAGCCTGGGCCATCTCCTTGACATCCATCCTTTAGATACTCATACACATTGATGAGTTCCCTCTCAGTCTCATCTCTTCTGGAAGCTCAACAGGCCCAGCTCCCTCATCCTTTCCTTGTAAGAGAAATGCTCCTGTTCCTAAATCACCTAATCACACTCTGTTGGACCTGCTCCAGGAGCTCCATGTCTCTCTTGTACCAGACGGGCCAGAAGTGGACACATCTCAAAACATTTTGAGGAATGGGCTGGAAGGTTCTCTCCAACCACCACTGGTCCAACCATTCAGGATATATCCCCCCCAGGTCCCACTCCATTTATTTATTAACATTATCAGCATTTATTAACAGCATTTATTAACAGCACTACCCACACTGCTATTAATCTTTGGCACAGTCTTGTTTGTCTGGTTGTAAATTTGCATATTGGGATCAGCAAATCCACCTCAATGGAGCCCCTGCAGATTCACAAGCAGAAATGCATATTTACTAGCATAAAATGGATATCTACTCCATCACTGCTACAATTTTAAAGTTCTAAAATACAAAGTCACAGACATGCCCTGCAAGTTTTAGAATCTACTCCACTGAATTAACATTCATTTTGTGGATAAATCTAAGAGGAGATGGGGGGCTGATGCCACATGTGGCATGTCATGTGAGGTTCTACGCCACTCCACTCATACTCCCAACTCCACCCATACTCACAACTTCTTGCACCAGTTGTGATTTCAAGGCACAGCATGTCCATCTCTCCTCCCTGTTTTGCACCACTGTAATCCTTTTAGATTTTTCTTCAAATCAGTACACTTTGTTCTGATGGTTTTGTGTATGAGACTAGAGATATTTACAAAAACAATTAAAATCAAACCAAGAAAGCATGATTCACAACCTGCTTAAAGCATTGCTTGTGACATCTGTTCTCTCCTTTTAAAAATAATTTTTTTACAAAGGCATGTGATAAACAATTAACAAAGAATATAAAGCAAACATAACTAAGCTTCACTTTACACACCAACCATCTGAAAGAAGGCATTCCCACTGGAACTGTAGCATTAATGCAGATTGAAATCACTAAAGTAATAAAAATTTAAGCTTTGCTAAGGAATTTCGCAGTGATCAGCTTCAAAAAATACTCAAAAGCTGAATAAGACTTCACCAGAGGAGGGTTGCGCCTTACAAGGTTGTCAGAGACAGTAAAAGATTAAAAAGAGGTGTAAGGTTAAAAAGGACTGAACAGATCACCACACTCGGTCCTGTGCATTTTGGCTAGAAAACACTAGAGATGTTTCTATAATTTATTCTTGAAAATCCAAATGAAGGAAAAGTAAGACGCAGTACAAGTGCTTTGGTGTTTGACTACACCTTCTCTATAAAGCCAAGTGGGATATTTTTCCTCACTAATCTTCAAACTAAATCTTCTGTAAAATAAACTGATGTTTTTGTTGTCCCTTCCCCTAAAGTTTGACCTCAGAAATCACGTGTTCACCAGCCCCTGCATAAACTCATATACTGAGGGCACGTTATCATGTCTCCCTTCAGTCTTAATTGGAGACTAAACAAATTCGCTACGTCTAAAAGGAATGTCTAGAAGGCAGAAGTACAAGCTGCCTCTTTGTCACCTAAGCACCATGCTGCCCACCCAGGCACAGTGAAGAGCTCGTGTAGTTCCTGGAGCTCCCTGGGCATAAGCCAACACAGCTCAGGGCAAGCAATGAACCCTGTGAGGTTTGTGGCAGGCAAGAATGACAGTTGTTGCTGACATGACAAAAGGCTGGAGCCAGAGATGTACAGCAGAAAGAAACAGGTGTACATTTGCCTACAAAGGTTAAGTCACAGAGCTTGAAACCTTACTTGAAGATGAGGTACAGTGAGGGCAGCAGGCACTGGGATGCTCCCTCTCAGTGGAAGGTCCTTGCTCATGGGTGTTGCCTCCCAGAGGCAGAGGATGCTGCTGCAGCACCTGACATGAGCACCCATGGCAGCAGCAACAGCCGATGGCACTGGCTCTTCCCAGCACCAGTTCCAGCTGCAGCAGTTATCAATGGCAATACCCCAGCAAGCTCTGTCATCGTGTCATTCAAATTTCATTACAGGAATCTGCTAATGAGACTACATGTGGTAGCATGCAAAAAAGGACAGACATACTATTTGCACTGCCTCCCCTTTGTCCACCTGCTTTCAAAGACCAGGTGTTCCACAGTCTCTCCAGGGAGAGAAATTACCCTGCAAGGTCCTCATCTTTTCTTCTCCTTGGGAGAGAGGTATGCTTATTGTAACTGTGGACTTCCAGAAGGCCCCCTCTCCTCTGAATTCTTAAATAGAATGATAAAATGTTGCAAATCAGTTAGTTACTACTAACTGTTGGACAAATAAAGCTGTGTGACAAGAAAATGTAACTTATCCAAATATTCTTTAATCTGCTTATTATCTGAATTTCACCCTCATCTTTTTAAAATGTATTTCATCAAGTCAGCATTTCATAGAACAAAGAGACCAGAGCAAATCAGACATTTCTACATTGATCAAAACTATTTATCTTTTTCTATTCCTTGGTAATGTACCCATACTTCTTTTTTCTTCATACTCTGACATACTTACAGAGCCTTTCTCCTATGATCTTCCATGTCACATTAATTCATTCTGGACCTTGTACTTCTCTGATTTTCCCCCATTTGGCTTTATTAACTCCTTTTTACAAACCTTAAATCCTGCTACCCTTAATTCCACCTCTTCTACAGCTCCTTTTTATTGCACACACCTTGAAAGCAGCAGTATTTTCTATAAAATGTCTCCTGTCTGTTCTGCCTGTCTGTAGCCTGCCTTTGTGCCTCTTACAAACACCTTCAATAACTGCCAGAACTCCTGCATTTCTGCCTCTCCTGTATTACTTCCCCAGGAGACCCAACCTATTGCTTTCTCCAGTTCATTATCTTGCTTTTACTTCTCACTTCTGTCTTTGCTTTGAAAAGCGAGCCTGGGATTTAAAACCACTTGCTTCCAAATTACCTTCCTTTTTTAAATTTTGAAGCAGTCTCTCCCAGCCAGTCCAGACCTATCTAACTAGGCAGCTTTGACAATGAATTTCTGAATCTGGCAGGCTGAAGGTCTGGCTGGCTGGCATTTCACTCACAAAACTTGTCCACACCAGAGGCAGCCACCACAACTCCTGCAGCAGGCAGGGAACAGAACAGCAAGTGTGGTAGGCACACCTGCTTGGGGATGAGCTGAGCTGTGCCACAGAAATACCTTTCTTACATAGGCTACTAAGGGTTCCTTTGTACGTGCTCAAATGCAGAATTCCACATTGTTCCTCCTGTCGATTATGAGGATAAATGATCTTCCCCATCACTATACAATTCTGTCTTTCCAATGCTAAGTCAGTGACCAAAAATCCACCATCGACTTTCTTCATCCAGCTCAATGCCTCCAGTTAAGAGCAGCCATATTTCCCTTTTTTTCTGTTTTATCTTTGGCCAGAGACGTGCCACATTGTTTCAGTACACGGAGTTCTCATCACCCTTTGTGTTTCCAACTTGCCCTCACCATTCCTGTCCTGTACTACATGCTGTCAAATATAACTTACCAGGGAGGAATTGTTTAAAGCATGCAAATGTAATGCTAATAACATTAAATTCAGCTTGAGACTTACACTCACCAAAGGCAGTAAACTCCAAACATGCCTGAAGCGGGTAAAAAATATTAAGGTTGACTGATAAAATATTATTCCAATAAAAATCAAAGTATTCTAAGTAGAGGAGCATTGTGAACACTATCTACTTTTAAATCCTGTTGAAAGCACCATAAATGCCATTAACAGAGAACACATTTCCTTACAGGAAAAATATGTTTATTCTTATGCCTTCTTAGGTCTTTACACAGTCACACACCTCCACTATCTCAGGGCAAGCCTCACTTTGGTATATGAAATATACCAAGTATATGAAATATTGCTGTAGAACAAAATACTTAGGTAATGTTTATGATGAAATGTTTGAAGTTGCTCACTGTCTGGAGTCTACAACTGGGATCCAAAAACATCTCCCACTGGAGCCAATGGCACAGTTGCTTTAGCCCAAAGGGAATTAGATCAAGCCCAAGTACTTTTAAACTGATATATAAATTATTATTAGATACAGATACATCAAAAGTATATAGATAAAAATAAGCCCATGCATAATGTAACAATTAATTAAAAAGTCAACACTTAATTGCAAATGCTAGAATTTTATCTCTTGCAATCTCCAAAGAATAAATAACATTAAATAAGATCTATGCTGAAAGCTAATTGCAAACAATGGACTGAACAAAAAGAGAATGAATTAATACATTAATATATTAAGTCTATAATAGGAAGCATATTGATTCTAGTGGTTCTAATTCATCGTACAGTCTCTGCATGGCAGACTTAGTTCTTCTTATGCTCATTCTTTCATATTGAGCACCTATAAAAACCAATGTCTTAAAAAATCCAACACATATAAAAGCATGTGCTCAACTGGGTTCAATAGGGTTGCATGCCATAAAAATATCGATATGCTTAAGCTATCCTATATTTCATGCATATTTAATTTACTGCTTTCAGTTATTCTCTTTCCTGTTCCAAATTAGCATTCCAAATGAATGCATTAAAGAGGATCAAATAAACTTAAAATCTGTGGCAACAATTTTACTGACTTGATTTTGTTTATTTATTTATTTGCTCACTGGCAGAGAGATTTTTGTGATGCAATTCATCATTAGCCTTTAAAACTTTGTACACTTTCCTCCTCCTTCGTAGCTTTAACTTGTGGCGTTTGTCACTACTTTTCCTCACTGTTTCCTGGTTACTTTACACCCTCATCTAAATTCTGATTAAACACCAAAAAAGTCCCCAGTTTGCTTGCTGAGCTGCTTTGCAAACAGCTACAGATTATACTAAGCAGTGTAGTTTATTTCCAAGTGAAGGACTTTTGAAAAAATTGTACACAATGAGTAAACTACAACTGTGCATATTTCCAGGGAAAATAAAATTAAAGAAACCTCCTTTACACCACTAAGTGATGTTCTTCAAGTGTTATTTTTTTTAGAAGGAGTATGTCTCAAAGAAAAAGCACTTCAAGACCTTTTAGAATTAGTCCTGAAAACACAACAGCAAAAATTTTCAGGAGAAAAACTAAAATATTCTTCTATCTGCCCATAAGACAGTAGGCAGAGTTAACCAATTGAATTCCAAAATAGAGGAGGAAATACTGATACTTTAGCTTCACCTAATGCCTAAAGCAAGCTGGGACCACATTGAAGTGGAATTTTACGGAAGTTGCACCCAACAGAGTTTGCAGCAGCTGTCAGAATAAACTGGGAGGAATGTATACAAAGCTCATTTACTTGCACCAGCACAGAAAGGAATCAGTCTTATTTTATTTAAGGGGGTGGTGGGGGAAGCAGCTTTTTCTGAGTGTGTTTCAAAATCAAAAGGTGTTAAATTGAATTTTTTAAAAAGCTACTGCCATTAGACTAACACCAGGTGTCTCCTCCTTTAATCACCAATGTAGAGCTACAAAGTCCTCATTTCTAAAAGCAGAAGTGGTGAATTTTAAATGACATTTTAACTGCATGGCTAAAAGGAAGATACTGAGACGAGTGCTATCTAAAATGATAACCACTAGTGTGAGTAAAGTGCCAGCTTTCAGCAAGGAATGACTGTGCTCTATCAGGAATAGTCAATCCTGCTGCCATTAAGGTCATACCTGAACATTTCACAAAGCAATCGACCTAAGAGGCCATTTGCAAACCGTGTGCTGCCTGAAGAGCATACAGGAATCAATAACTTCAGGTTTCTATTCTGAATAATTCATTCAGTCTTTGCACAACAAAAAGCTGTTCTCTCTCGCTCGATAATGCACTACCACTGCAACACAATACATGACTTTCAACACTGGGCTTTAAAAAAATACTTTTCAAAAGCATTTTGTCCCACTACTTACAAAAGCCTTCTTGCTAATAACACTTTTAGAAGCAACTTTTGGAGAAACTAAGGTCTGTGAAAGGATGCTGCCCATTGCTCCCATTAGCAGCTTGTTTCTCCCAAGGATGATCAGCCAAGGGTCCCAAAACCCAACCCACACTGCTGGTGGCACCAAGTGGGTGGGCTCCCTGTCAGTGCCATGGACAGGACAGTTGTTCTTCTCCAGAGAGCTGTCCAGACACCCAGAGTGCTGCTAGGAGGTCAGTTAAGAGACTCTCTACAACCTTTTCTTCCATGCAAAGGAAGAAACATTTTCCCTTGACGGGAAGATACTTGGGTGTTCACCATATCACTAGCCTGTCTCTGCTTGCCTTGCCTTTAGTCCTATTTTCTGTATATAATCATTTCTTAAAAAGAAACAAAGTATTTCAAAATAGCCCATTTAATCTCTCAGGACTAAGACCTGGCACTACAATAGTATTTTTGTTGATTTGAAAAAGAAAATCAACAAGAATTTTATCTGATTTTATTCTGTTTTCATCAACACCTTCTTTTATTTTCTAGCATATCTCATCTTCCACCTGTATTTCACACTTGCCTCAGTATTTCCCTAAGTTTTGGGGTATTGAATTCAAAGGATGTCAGGAAGCATTTCTGGGCTTTCATGAAAGCTGGATTTCTCCTTGGGTGCTTTAGGACCACAAGAACACTATACTAGAATAAAACTTCCACCCACAAATTTATCTCTTCTTGTCACATCAAGGGTTACTTAGTGCTCTAGCAAGATATAACACCCTATTTTTACAGCAGCAGAGTGAAACACTTGCTGGAATCAGAGGCTGGTTTATAGAAGAGAGGAGATCTCTACCTCACCACACTGCCCTGGCATGAGTTCTCCCTGGAAGCTCATACCACAGCAGCAGGTGAGTCTAAAGTCCAATATCACACCTCTCCAGTCTGTATGTCAACAAGACATAAAAGATAACATTTAAACTGGAGCCATACCATCAGACAGCAAACAGTAGCTTTAGCAAGTCTAAAGCTCCAACCAGTCCTCAGAAAATCTGTTATCAATTCAAAAGAAAAAATTTAGCATTACAAAAATTTAGTGACAGTCCACTTGACCTTAAACTGTGGAATTCCAAGATAACTTAAACAGCTTCATTTTACAAATAACACGTTATGTACCTGTCTAAAACTAGGTATCTCAAGAACATGAACAGGAAATATTTCTGCAATGATTATGCTTCTATTTTAGCAAAGCACAACTAAACTGACAAGGGACTAACACTGAATTTTAAATATTATGCACTTACACACTTTGAATCTAATGCAACTAGAGATGGGCAACAGACAGCAGAAGATTAAATATGTATCAGTCATTTCGTTGTTTGTGGTTACTCAGTAAATCCCATAAATACAGAATTTAATTAGAAGAGTGACAGTAGGATTCCATACCATTCCCCAACAAAAGATGGGAACTTGTAAAGCGTCATTGCTACTGACTTAGAATAAAACCTGTTGGATATACTGGTATAAAAGCATGAAAATTCAAGACATTCTCCTGGGCAGCAGGAGAACAGGAGTTTAATTAGAATGAGTAAGGAAAGTACCAAATTACAGGAAAATGTAAAGAGAGATGATAAAAGAAAAAGAGAAAAAAAAAGGGCAAAAAAAACCCATTCAGGGGACAGAGAAAACAAACAGGAGAAAGAAAGCAAAGAACAAGAATAGGAGGGAAAAAAGATGAAATTAAAATGTGATGCATCCCCATGCCCATAGTGGGGTTATGTCCACATGTGTGGTCTGATCTTTCCCAAGATTTCTCATAATTTTCATTATCATCTTTTCTTCTTCTTGTTGAACCCTGCACATGACAGACAAAGCACACTGACTTCCTTTTACAGTCAGTGGAGCAAAAGCATTACTAGGATACAATTAATCTTCCCCTTAGGTAGATGTCTTAGTGGAAGAACATTTAAAATTAAGAACATTCCCTCAGCTACTAGAGAAGTCTAGGTAATCAGCTCAAATAAACTTATTGCAATGCCAGAAATCAGACAATTCCCATCTTGGTTTGTCTGAAACAAGGCATTGGCAGTGAATGAGCAAATATGAGTTCTGTATGTTTTGTAATAAATAATAGAAATTTATTTTTAATAAATAGCTGAAACTGAGGGCTCAAGGTCAAGTTAGTGCACTGACTAGGAGAGGTCCACTGTTTCTGCTAGAAATGCACTAATTTGCTCTGCTATTTTTTCTACATTCCCTCCACAATATAATGTTTTCTAAACATGCCCTTACATGTAAAGATATGAGAACATTTGAAAGACTGATTTTAGTTTCCACACAAGTCACTATTCTAGAAAAAATGTCTAAGAACAGAAATCTGACAAATGTATCATCACCTGCTTTCAAACTATTTCCAGATTATAAAGTTGAGTTGCTACATAAATTCCAAGTTAATGGAAGAGCTATAGTCAAACTATATTTGTGTGAGCTAACAACCCTTAAACTGTATTCTGAAGTGAGCAATCTGAGATGAAAATCATAGCCAGCAATACACAGAGTCAACACACTCCCATCTGTCTCCTCTATCTGTATCTATTCCTCTGCAATCTCCCAACCCAGAACTACTAGAAAATGAAGGCCTAAAGCCATTGACCTTGGCAAGCAATGCAAAAGGATTTAGAGTGAACTCTTTACCCTCATTTCCTTATGGGTTTAGAGTCTAAATCTTTTTTAAGCTATTCCCAAGAGATTTGACAGCGTGGCAATGATGACTGTGCATGTTTTAGAAACATGTAAAATGAAATTGTATAGAAATACCATTTTCAGTATGCTGCTTTTCTGTAAAGGCACTATTTTTAACTCATATTAAAGGATTGCTCTCCAAAAAGCTTCAGATAGGCTTTTCTGCATCCCACAGAAAACTGAAGCTGCATCTTTAAAATGCTTCCTTAATACACAAAAAACATGAAAACAATTATCCTCAATTAGATGAAGAAATGCATGATGGTTAATTTGGATATTGCATTTTACTGCCAGAGTACTGGCAACCTTCCAGGATTTTTTTTTTCTTTAAATCTAATTTCTCTGAAATATTCTACAATGGATACATTTATATTATAAACATGAGGTAAATTTCAAATAAGGAAGGTTGCAAAACTGCCTTTTGTCTTTTCTCATTAGCTTCTCATTAGCAAGTAAAAGACTTCAGCAGGGACAAGGGGTGAGTTGGATGTTTCAGGAATACGAGGAGGAAGCTTCTGCATAGAAGGGGTCCCTGGAGCAGCTGTTTCTAGATACAGCATGTTTCTTTTTGTTCTAAGAAATGCCCAATGGAAAACCTATTGGTATGAGCAGTTCTGTGACTCCAGACTTGCCCTGCCCACAGAGAACAGTTGTATGCTGCACAGAGGCTGATGGCAGGACCACTCCTGATGGCTCAGTCATGGTGAGAAGGATCAAAAGATCCCTCTGCAAGAGAGTTCTCTTGTAAAAGACAAAACTGAGTCCAACTTCAGTTCCAAGCCTGGTTAGTTACTTCTATCACACCATTTCCAAGAGCTACATACATTTCAAAATTTTAAAGATGTGAAACAAAAAAGGTAGTTTTAAACATTCACATCCCTGTAGAAATTCTCTTGTTTCAGTGTCCAATATTTCTCAAATAGCCACAAGAGCAGCCATAAGAAATAGAGAAATAATGTTGTTCCCTAAAAAAATCTATTTTTCTCTAAACATGAATACAAGGAGATCTTTCCAACAGCATTTGAACATTTCACACATTAATTGAATCTCAACTCTGACAGTTTGCAGATACATTTTTATTTAATGTGACTCTTACATTAATTCAACCTCAGAGTGGGGGGAATATCAAAGGAAGTTATGTCAAGTAATTATACAATCTGTTTCTCCAGAGAAATGCCCAGGCTAGACAGCTGGCACTGAAACAGCAGATTAAATTTAGAACCGAAGGGCCATGCAGTGAAGGTGAACTCATGGCTTTTAGTTCTCTGTCAACTAAAATCTGTACATTTTGTCAAAATGATATGTCTGTCCCTGAAGCAAAGTTCACTGCTACTCAAAAGAAAGATATTGAAAAGTGACTTTTGCCCCTGGAAAGCCTCTATTTCTAATTCATGAGCAGCATATTGATACCACAGGATGATCTAGAGATCTCTCTCTCAAGGTCATTCCCCTCTCCTCAGTGTGGTACTTCAAATATTTTTTTCTTCATTTGCCTTAGCTGAGATACTAAAGCCATGACACACTAATTCCAGAAATGAGCCAAGCCTTATAGAAAGAAATCAACTTCAACTCATTTTAATTTCAAATTCAAGTACTCAATTAGATCACCTTGGGCAGCATTTCAACTCCCCCATGACTCCTCAAAGACAAAGCACATGCATAAACCTCACAATTTAAGATTTTCCTTATATGTAACACAGCTGCATCCTGAACTCAAACGTGGAGTAAACGACACAATCACTGCTGTAGCAATAAGTCATCCAGACATGACAGAAATAACAACTGACCTTCATGAGATGCTGATTTATCCATTTTGTGAATGTCTTCTTTTGTACTTTGTCACGTTCATCTAGAGGTAAAAAGGAAAAACAAATGTTTTAACAGCTCTAAAATGATGCAGAAGATTTTTTTTAATGAAGACCTTTATAAAATTAATTTTCTATATAATTTTAAAAATAGAATAGTCTGCAAAAGCTCCAAAATGTCTAATCAAAATAACAGCACAGAAATGTGTTTTTTTCAGTACATCACAGCATGATATGAAAAAGTTTCTTGACATTCCAGGTGAGTTCCTCCAGGGCAACAGCCCCTCAGGTATTACAGTAGCCTCCTAATAAAAATCTAACTATCTAGAAGATGTTAACTCACTCTCAAAATGTACTGAACAGGTCATGGCAAACTTCTAAGAATTATAAATGCTACTCATAGTTTATATAATCTAATTATTCTAATTATTACTAACGTATTAGCCAATAGAAAATTTGTTGTGATATGAAAGCTGACTTTTTCAATCATTATACTTTTCAACTGGAATAGCACACTTCTTGAAACCCAAAAGAACTAGTTACAGCTTCAGTCAGGGGAAGGACTCCTAAACCTCTACAAAATAAAAAGGGATGTCCAATAATCCAGATATGGGACCCAGCCACTGCCAGCAGTTTGCTCCCTGGCATGGCAGTTAGCATCAATGATTGCCCACAAAATGCTGTGGAGAAATAATAAAAGCAATAGACTCGGGGTAAGAAAGCATCCCACTCATGGGTAGGGAGCATATACATGTGTTCTGCCCAGCCACACTGGAGAAAATCTAACCACCACCCCAGCACAAGAGTTATCTCCAGCTACTTGAGCAGGGCCACAGCCAGTACAACTGCTACAAAGTCTGGTCACTGTCCCAGAGATCCCCAGAGCAGGAGTTACAGTGCATCAGGACTAAGACCACCTGTGCAAGCCTAAAATAGCAAGGGTCCTTCAGCCCTGTAGGACACAACTGCAGCTGTTTCATTGACTCAGGCTATTTGCAGTGTGGCTGAGAATGAGCAGTGAGCTCAGGTAGCAAAACAAGATCCCTATGTACCCACTGCCATCACTAAAAGATTGAACCAGCTCCTGTATTTTACACTAAAAGATAAGGTTTTCAGGTTGGTCAAAATGTAACAACTAATAAATTAAAATAAATTCACAGAAGGTGTTTCAAGCACTTTCAAGTCTCTGGTGTGATACTGAGGTCTTTCAAAACAGCAAGACATTAACAAGAGTCCATCCTGGGCCAAACTGAGCACCATATGGGGTTCCTAACAGTAGTGAGAAATTAGTATTGGGGAACAGAAGCAAAAACAAAACAAGTAAAAGCCTGTGAAGCCTTTGCAGAGCCCTCTTATTTGACTCACAGACTTTCCACATGCTCATTCATATCTTTGCATTTAATAATCATGGATACATTTTTTTCTGTAATTTTTTCCAATCCTTTTAAACACACCTATAACTTTTATAGCCACAGCTCACTGTGGCAATGAAATCTTCAGGCAGTATGTGCAGTGTACTTGTATGTTCAGCTCTGTATAGAAGAGTTACTGTTTCCTAAATGCTTTTTCCACAACACTCAAGATATTCCAAGCTTCTAGCATATGCTTTTTTCGCCCCCACTTCACAGCTCAACAGTCTTTTATTCTACTTGGAGACCCAAATAAAGAGGAGAAAGAGAAACTAGAGAGAAAAGCTGTACTACTGGAAAAAAAAATCTGGTAGATTAAGAAAATTCTGTTATACATACACTTCTCCATAGCCTTCATCTAGCAAGACACCATTTCTGACATAAGTTACTTATCATAAGGTGGAAGCTCTGATTCAGTAGAGAGAGAACAGAAAATCTCAGAAATAAAATAATTCCAGAAACACTTTCACTTCTGTTTCATTATGAGCAGCTGTTTTAAAAAGAACACTAAGTTTCTCAACTGCAGAATTTCACAATGTGTACAACGTGTCTTTTTCACTACGGTAACCCCATCTAGTTTCGACCAAGTACACAGAAATTTACATTTTGGTAAATGTTCCTTTGATGACAGCTAAAAAAAAACGCAAAAAGGTTGAAAAATCCTCATCCTTGTATCTCACTACACTACAAAGTCACTACTCATTTCAACTCAATTTTCAATTTAAATGCTAACATGCATGAAAGAATTGATGTTTACTATCCTTGTTCCTTTATATATACATACATATTACACACTCAGAAAAATTCTGGAACTGACAGACCCAAATGCATAAGGAGGAGGAAAGCTGACACCTGTCATGCTGTGTAAAACAGCAGTATTAAAGGGGGGAAAAGGTCACCAAAACACCACAACTGGGATTTTAAATTGAAAACCCAAATGCTCCCAGAAAAGCAAATGCACACTATGAGAAAAAATACAGTCCACAGTGTTCGGAGTGCTCCAGCTGAGAGCAGAACACACCAAATGAATATCCCCAGCTGAAGCAGAAAACAGGTAAATGACCACATAAACACCAGCTAAGCAAGGAAACCCAAAGAAAGCCCCGTGAGAGAAGCTTCCCCCGGAGCGCTCCGCCCTGCCCCAAAGGCAGCCCCGCCAGCCCAGCTCCAGGCTGGAATACTGACCCATGCAGCACATGATTCCCACCAGCTCTGCACTCTGCTCCTTTTGATCTTCAGCACACTCTCCCATTCTGCCCCTCAAAACTTCACAGCTTCTCTTTTTTTCAGGGAAAGGAGAGCCAAGGAGTGACCAGGGCTTCTCCTGGCTGACACAGAGTAGCAACACCCCTTTTTTAAAAAAACAGGAGCAAACAGCCCATGTGCTGCCGGGGCAGTCAAAACTGTGAGCCCTCTGGCTTTAACTCACATCGAGAAATAAAGTAAAGGTCTTTGCTTGAGGGGTTTTGTGAACTTTTGGGTGCAGCAGTAGACATTTGAGTCCAAATATTGAGCTTCCCGGATAAGGAAGTCAGCTGGTTTTTTTTCCTCTACCAGCAGTGACCAGCAAGGAAAGAGTCACCATGAGCCCAGCAGCCAGATACTCATCAAGCCAAGGTAATTTAAGAATGCAGGTGAAGCAGGAGCTGCAGAAAGAAAGCACATATTGCTAGATAATCTGATTTATAGATTATCACAATAAACCCTCTGTGGTTAATTAATCAACTTAAGCTTCTCCACATTTACCTGGGGACATTATTCTGATATATCAGACAAACTCAAAGCCTTTTACGTTTTACAGGCCCTGGAAGTAGCTCAATAAAAAGCCACCAGCCTCTGAATAATCTGACAGCCTACTTTATGAACCTACACTATAACACAGAGGCATCTAAAGAGGTTTCAGATTAGAATATTTGGATTTTAAATACAGTTGCTCCAACTAAGGTCTCCTTCTGTGCGTTTTTGTCATTCCTCAATTCCAAGCACCAAGTCAGGAGCCAGATCCTTCTAACACCAGTGCTCCCTTCCCCAAACCACTAAAAACTACATGGCTCAGTGTCTGGAAATTAGGACAGTTTCTCTGGAAGTCAAGTTCACTGACAGAATCACACCAAAGGCAACATATGGCACTGATGCCTTTTCAATGCTCTCCTGGGGACAATCACCTGCTTAGGTTGGAGAAGACCTTTAACAACAGTTAACAAACAACTGCCAAGTCCAGCACTAAACCATGTCCCTAAGTACCACATCTGTAAGTCTTTTAAACACCTCCAGGGATAGTGATTCAGTTACTTTCCTGGGCAGCCTGGTCCAATATTTGACAACCTTTCTGTGAAGAAATTCCTCTTAATGTCCAACCTCAACCTCCCCTGGTACAATCGGAAGTCATTTCCTCTTGTCCTGTCACTTGTTGCTTGGGAGAAGGACTTAACCCCACCTTGTTACAGCTTCCTTTCAGGCAGATGTAGACAGCAGTAAGAACCCCTCTTGAGCCTCCTTTTCTCCAGGCTAAACACCTCCAGCTCCCTCAGCTGCTCCTCACAGGACTTGTGCTCCAGACCCTTCACCAGCTCCATTGCCCTTCCCTGGACTCACTCCAGCCCCTCGATGACTTTCTCACAGTGAGGGGCCCAGAACTGGACCCAGCACTCCAGGTGTGGCCTCAGCAGTGCTGGGTACAGAGGGACAATCCCTGCCCTGGTCCTGCTGGCCACACTACTGCTCATACAAGCCAAGATGTATAAGCCTTCCTGGCCACATACTGGCTCATGTTCAGCCACTGTGGATCAGCACTTCCAGGTCCTTTTCCATCAGGCAGCTTTCCAGCCACTCTGTCCCCAGCCTGTAGCGCTACATGAGGTTGTTGGGGCTCACAAACAGAAGTCACTGACTGCTCTTCTCTACCTCAAGATAAACTTGAAATCTTCTCTGAGCAACCACACCAGATGCCATCAGCTCGAATGAGCAGAACAACATGCCTTTCTCCACAGTGATGTAAGGAAATGCAAAATGAGTACAAGAATACAAGGTCCTTACTCCCCAGATGAGCTGCCAACTTCCATGCTGCTTTCTTCATTCTAACAGTGACAATATCAAAGTTTGGATTTCCTACACCTAGCAACACACTTAGGAAAAGAAATCTTTTCTTAGGCAGCTTTTGGCGTTGTTATGTTTGCTTCTCTGCTGATACTGGTTTGCATATGTGAATGGCCAGATACCCAACAGGTTTTTCTACATTTTCCCAGGTATTTGCAAAAGCCCTGATAGGTGGCATTCCTATATTTATGTAAGAAAACTCATGTCATACTCGTATAACTCACTTATATTTATACTCGTATACAAATGCACTATTTTTTCTATACCTAGTGTTGCTATTCATAATACATATTGTATTGTTTAGTACTTTTTTAGAAAACGAATGTGTACAGCACAGAACAAATCCTACTCATTTAAGAAGCAGTTATTCAATTATGTATTTCATGTTGTTGTTGAAAATGGAGTACCAATTCATTCATCATTTTTTAAGCTCTGAACACAGAATTCATTTCATGATGGGTTTTTCTCTGGTATTGCCAACATTCCTTCTCTAAGCTAGGTCCTGGTATCTCCAACATCTCATTCAGAAAATAGAGCATAAGTAATGTATGTCTCTTGGGAAAGCATTTGTTTTAGGGCATTACCCAGAATCACAAAACATGTAAGAATTAGGGAACAAATCCAATTCTCCAGTCTGTGCTAAAACACTTTATTTTGGAGGCTCCTGCTATCCAAACTTGATCTTGACTTCTCACAAGCCTTCCATATCTATACCATTTATTCATTCTTGCTCATTAATTAGGAACTGGGGGATATTCAACAAACCCATCACCATCTGAAACAGTCTCCAGGAAAGCAAAATCTCAATTCAAACAAGGCTAGTTTGAAAAGTTAAAACTATAGGGTTTTCCAAAGGGATGGGGTTGAATAACCTTAATAACAGGTAATCATCTTTCATATAATCTGTAAATATTCTTAATAATAGCCTTACCTAGGTCAATTCAGGAGCAAATAAAATAAAACTCCACTATGAAAGTGTACCAGTACTGACCAATGCTATGAATTGTCTGCTGTTGTGTCAAACTTCCATTAAGACACACAGCATGTAAAATCTTACATAGTTTAGCAATGCCCTTCCCATAATAAAAAAAATACATATATCCTTCTACTGTTAAAATATTCAGCTATGGTAAGGTCCTATAGAAATCAAAAAAATACTGAAAAAATAGATTCAGGGGCTAGGTGGCTTTGTATATTCAACCCCAGTACAGTGGTCAAGGTAAACTGGAGTCTTGGGTTGCAATACATAACCAAAAGCATGTATTCTATTCCCAATCTGTTGAAACCAGTTGAAGAGGTATTTTTGTTTTGTTTTGTTTTGTTTTAACTCAGGAGGAGAGGGGGTTGGGCAGGTGCCTTCTGTTAATGGCCCAGCTGTTAAAACCAGGTGGAGCAATGTTCCTTATCTCTGTCAAAACCCATCCTCCCTCCAGGGGAATATCTTCTGTTAATGAGCCATTAAGGCTCATCACATGACTGATAAAATTACATCATCCCATTGTGAGATGCTCCACCCAGTGGGAGGAGCCAAGCATTCCTACCTGGATAAAAACTGAGATTCAGCACAGCAAGGCACCTGTTTCTACTGGATTCCCAGAGGAAGACTGGACCCATCTCACCACCACTGAAAACTTCTGCAGGATCATCTCTCCTCCAACAGAACCACATGTTTCTCCAGAAGGATTTATTTGGACTGCTTCCAACACCCTGACCAACAGGGTGTCAGGCTGTATTTCTGACTCTATCAGGGTTTCTAGTATTTTTGCTTGTTTGTTTGCTTGTTTTTTGTACTACTACATTTGTATTTTTAATATTCCTAGTAAAGAACTCTTATTCCTGTTCCCATATCTTAGCCTGAAAGGTCCTAATTGCAAAATTATAATAATATGGAGGGAGGGTGTTTACATTCTCCATTCCAAGGGAAGCTTCAGCTTTCCCTAGCAGATACCTGTCTTTCCAAACCAAGACAATGAGTCTACAATGATGATAGTTGCAGGACCAAACCCAAACCTCTGAAATACTTAGCCACTTAAAGTGACAAAGAACTAGAATTGTAATGTATACTCAGTTTTTGTCATGAAAATTTAGGTTCTTGGCTATAGGATCTCTAAATTCTTGTTATCTTCACTTTCTAAAGTCCTGGGTAAATAGCATAGTTTTCTTATTGTAACCTTATGTGAGAATCCAGCTTCTTCTCAGGTACTTGTTTCCTCTGACAGAATATTTTGCTACAGATAGTGCTTCATATTTCATATTTCAAAAGAATATTTCATGCATTTTAATGTATAATGGTGATATTTTTAAATCAGCTGTTGAGTAGGAGACATCTGTCAAGCTTAAAAGCAACGTTTTACATTTTACCCCCTCTGTAGTGTTTTGTTGTTGTTGTTTTGTTCTTTGTTTATTTTTAATTTGATCAGCTTCCTCTTGGATTTATGAAATGAGAACTCATAATATTTCATTTATGTCCCTGTTGGTGTTCATGTATCAGGACAGTTTAGGGAATAACGTTAGCAGTTTGTAGGAACTTGTCTTGGAGCCAACATCAGAATTTTTTTTTGTTTGTTTTTAGGATTGAATGGAGGCTTTGTCAGCCAAATACAGTGGATAACTAGAGACAGATTGGTAAGATACACAGTTGAGATAAAGAAGAAAGATTGTATGGATCAAGAGAGAGGCATGGTCTACATGTGAGAAGGAAGAATTAAAAAAAAAAAATATATATATATATAATTATACGTATATTTAATGAGTCTAGATAGTGAAATCTGTATAAGAGATTTCAGATAAGATACAATGATGGGGTTTCATCTTGCTGAAAGAACTGAAAAAAAAAAAACAAAATCCCAAGAGGCAGCAAGGCAGACAAGCAGTACGCAAAGCATCCTTACACATAGGATGTAGCATACCAGTTAAGAAATGCTAGCAAAACTGAATTGTGTTAAACATTCATAAGTAAGACACAAACTCTTGAAATGTATTGCTTAATTGAGGGTCACTTAAAAAAAATGAAAACCTAAACCCCACTTTTCAAATCTTATTCTTTCACGAGAAATTATTTCCTTTCTCTTTCCTACTTTCTGCCTATTCCATCACTTCCACATTTATGACAAGCTTCAACTCCAACTCATCTGGCCTAGGGATGGGAAGTTTCAACTACCACTTATGTGGTCCACACACACAAAGAGGCATTAAAGATGGCTCCACTGCATATATACACATGCAGTTTTTCAGAGACAAAGATGAGGCACAAGGAGTTACTTTCCCACTGTGTTACTCCCACATTTCTGAAACTTCTAACTGATGCAGTGCCACAGGGGAAAGTTAGGTTATGCAAGCAAAGTTTCCATTAGCAACCAGAAAAACCCTGGGGAAAATTCTCACATCCAAAACATTTTTTTTTTATTTCTGTTTAAGCCCTTGAAGAAAAGCTTGCTTTTTGTGCTGGTGTTTCCATCACTGCTAGCATTATTTTTAACCACACACACCACGTAAGGATGGGAAAAGTCCCACTGGATCCTTCTGTGTTGTTACCAAGACATTCACTACCAGCTGCCCTCAGACAGGGACACTGGTGAGGTGAAAAGGAGCTTCCCCAATGTTTCTCACAATCAGCTGCCACCCTCACAAACAGAAATTTGACAATTGGCATAATTTATCCTGTGTTTTTCCAGAAAATGTATCCCACTCAACTACTGCCCTCTGATGAGGTCAGCACTGATTTGGCAAAAGAGTGGCTCCTCTTCTGCACTCTCCTAATCAAATCAACTGCCAGAAAGCTTCACTTTATAAGTCATGTCACATCAGATATGCACACAGTTATGGAAGATTTCAAATTTACACCTACCCTAAGCTTTGTATTGTTAATTTAAATAGCAATGAATTACAAACTTACAAACTAAACCTTTAGTTTAGGTCTTCTCCTAATTTTTCTGGTTGCTTCAGTTAGTATGAGAAGAATTCAAGTCTTTCTCCAGTTTAATTTCCTCTGTAAACCAATGAACTCTCTTACACATTGGGATGAAAGGTCATATATACAGCTGATCTGATTACAAAGACAAAGCAAAATAAAAAGTTTTGCCCACTTTTTCTGAAATCTGATTCCCCTTCATGTTCTATTTTTACTAAACTGTGAACTATACACACTAAGAGTTGAGGAACTAGAAATTATACTGTTTTCTTGGAATTTCAGTGAAATAATACCAAACTCATACTCATTGTGAAGCTAAGAGCTAAATTTCACTAAGTAAAGCCCCCATTAGCTTCTATGTCATTAAGGCTCAGCCTTCATTAAATAAAAAATAATGTTTACAACCTCTGACATGTTTTTTTCCAACAGAACATTTTTATTTCTTTTTTACAAAATAGTAATGGAAATTTTACTTGCCACATCATTTCTGTGAGTATCCATTCAGCTATAGAAATGCAAATGTTTTCAGAAAAAACGCTCTTTTAAAAAATGAGCAATGTAATTTGTAGGCTGAATGTGAACTAAATTTGACAACAGACATAAATGCATCAAAGTCTGGCAACTCTTATAAAAGTTGGCAGAAAACACATAAAAACTACAAGGACTGAAAATAAACTGGGAAACTTCAGCATTTTTTTTTTGCATTGCATTCAATCATCACTTAAGAGGGCTTCCCAATGATATTGTCTTGAATGGAACAGCTGCAAATATAATCCAAAGATATTGTCTTTTCATCTGTGCTTTACTTGATGCATGTTTGTTCACCCAACTCCAGTGCCCCATTTCAGCAGCTTCCCAGCCTTCCAAGGGAAGGAATGAAACAAAAGTGCAGATTAACTCATGGAGAGAAGACTTAAAATATTACAGCAGTTTAAATGTTGTGATCTGGAATGAAACTTATCTTTGAAACTCTGCAATTCTTTGCAATTAAGTATCAGGATAATCTGTTTGATTAATATGTCTAGCTATTAAAATCTGAAATTAATTGCTTTGATATGTTAGTAGTATGCTTGCAACTTCAAGAG
Source organism: Aegithalos caudatus (assembly GCA_013389925.1). NCBI lineage: Eukaryota > Metazoa > Chordata > Aves > Passeriformes > Aegithalidae > Aegithalos > Aegithalos caudatus. Next base: position 80,261 of record WEIU01018386.1, read on the forward strand.
ACATAAAAGAAGTCCTTTGTGACATGTAAACTGTTCTATTTTTTCTTGTAAAAGGCTTTGAAAAACACAGTGCTGTCTGAAAGAAATGTTGCTACCTTGCTGTAAAATCAAATCCAACATTTAGACTCTCATGCCCACAACAATCCACTAAATGATTAGATGGGCTTATCAGGTTTTCATATATAGACTCAACAATAAAATCATCCATTAGCTGCACCAGCCCCTCCAGCTGCACACAAACCAGTTGGGTTTCTTCTTACACAAGACACAATTCTATAATCAAACAAATAAGCCCAGTTCCCTGAGACTATGTAAGACACTGATTTAGCAGAAAGAACTCCAGGAGTCAGCCAGGAGGAGAAGACTTCTCTGGAACCCTGGGAGTTCAAGCTGTCCACGTGGCTTGGTTCCTGGACACATGGAAGACATCAGAGTAGTCCTGCTGAGGGATTCGGACACAACCTGTTTAACTGTAGTAAAGCAGTTGTAACTGGGACCCTGAATTCACACTCCAGCCCACAGTCAGGTTTTTCAGCCCATGAACAACTGCTGTGGCTAAACCCTTCCCGGTTTCCAAAGGCGTTGCTTCCCAAGTGTATCAGATCATGCATGATCTGTATCAGATCATTAACATCAGTATTCATACTCCAGACTGACATAACTGATATCAAGAGATATTTGCTGAAATAAAGTCTGAAGGCACAACACAGAATAGTGTTTTATAGCCTGCTAAAAACAAAATAAGACTTTTTGATATTTTTGGAGGTCAGAATTTAATCCTAAGCACATGATGAATGAGCCATCACTGAACTTCTACTGATTCTGACAGAGCTATGACCAACTCCAAAATCACAATCAAGACCGCATGCGGACAAAATCACACAAAAAATCTAAACTGTAAGAATAATTGGCTTGCCATTTAAACTTGTGACATTCTGTAATACACCTCAACCCTACAAATACAGATGAACATGAAACCACAATAGGCAGCAAATAAATGCTTTTGGTTTTGGTTGTGAAAACATTCAACAATTTGCTAATTGCACACCCATCTGGCTCCATAGGAAACTACACTCAAATTTTCACTTGGACCATTTTCTGCCATTACTTTGCATCCCTGCTTGAAGCAAGATGAAGAATTCAGCTGTCCTACACCTGAAATACTGCATTAAAAACTCCAGGCCTGCCTGGCTTTACAATACCATGCAGAAGATAATATGTAAAACTTAAACTACTGGAACAAAAACTCTACTTCTGGTATGATTTTCAGGAATGTAAATTAAGAATTTCCACTACTGTATGGAAGAAATAATGCTGTATCTCAGTGTGTGCACAGAGATCAAAACCAAGAGGAACCCCGAGGGATGACTTCAGAATTCATATAATCAGTCAGCCCTTTGGCATGGTTAAGTAGCTACTTCAAAACTAATCAGAAGAGAGACATAAAATTAAGTTCAAAAAGCATTTCCTCTAGTGTCTTCCAGTCCCAGCAATAAGTGTTCCAAAAGATTTAGAATCATAAATGAAACAAGAGACCCAGCTCTCAAAGTTGATAGCTGAAGAATTAGACAAGAAATAAAGAAGAGATACAGCAGATCACAGGAGATACACCAAGAGATAATGAATCAATAGTGGTTACCTATAAGCCTGTTCTACTTAGGAAGGAAAAAAAAAACAACCTCAATAGAGCATCTAGCTTTTTTACTTAGGCATTTAAAAAACATAATTAACCAATTCAGATTAACTGAAGCAGCATAAGAAAACATTGTTGTCCTCTGGAGCACTGCAGAGCTCCATGTCTAGTTCTTTTGTGCCCAGAGAGTCACTCCTCTGCATTAGCACAATATCCTGTGAACAAAACTCCCGAAGCTCAGTGACCTTTTACAGTATTTTCTTTTGTGCACACCTCTCCCTTAAGCCCTATAGCAGGACACATGTTTAACTATTACAAAGAGCCCAGCAAAGCAGAACTGCACAGATGGCAACTAGCAGAACCGGAAAACTATCATGAAAATAATCGGCTTCCAGTTCGATTCAATTTTCAATATTATTTCACTTCTTCCTTGTAAATGAGAGAGAAGGCCCACGTGAAAATGGCACATCCACCTACCAAGACACATGCAGTCTGTACGTAATACAACAAAAATCTCAGTAGACAACACCTTGTACTGCAAAATTTATTGTAGCACCCCTTGACTTGTGGCAGTATCACCCCATGTTAAATTACCTTTCCAACCAGAATTTAAACTAATTAAAAAAAAAAAAAAAAAGTTTGTA
>WEIU01018386.1:84059-99887 GCA_013389925.1 Aegithalos caudatus
AGAAGGCCCACGTGAAAATGGCACATCCACCTACCAAGACACATGCAGTCTGTACGTAGTACAACAAAAATCTCAGTAGACAACACCTTGTACTGCAAAATTTATTGTAGCACCCCTTGACTTGTGGCACTATCACCCCATGTTAAATTACCTCTCCAACCAGAATTTAAACTAATTAAAAAAAAAAAAAAGTTTGTATGCTTGCTGTAAGGACTTAACATCACAATTGCCTACCTCAAGAACTGTTTAGGCCATATAAAGATTTTGCCATGAGATAAGCACAGAATGGAGTGACAGCTCCACACCTGGTAGAAGGAGGTGTGGTTAGGGCATCCTGGGTAATGTATCCAGAAAAATATTCCCACTGTGGCAAACTGTGTGAAGAAGCAACTGCTCATACGCCTATCATCAGTCAAAAGAAGATCACCCCAAGTGATAGGACAGATGGCAGCTGTGATCACCAAACACCACTGAAGCCTCCCCACAATATTCCTCTGGGGATACCTGAAACTTGGACTGTATGTAAAGCCATAGTGACAGGAACTTGAGATAAGAAAAGCAGTATTATTGTCCAAATGTTATCTCAGGCCTAGGGAGAGGTAAACAAAGCTGGGGAGAAGAATGTATCACTGATAATGGCAGAATTTATGGGCCACAAGGAAAGTCAACTCAGCAACAGCGCTGAAGTCAGCTCAGACTGGGTAAAAAGTAATTCCAGCAGTGGGAAATCACAACCACCAACTCCAAAGAAGAGAAAGACTAAGCAAGAGAAAAAATAACATTAGCCAATAGAATAATAAAGTGTGCAGCCCATGAGCATTAACTCCTTTGTTTTCTAAAATGTATAAATGATGGCAAATTTTTCATGACCTTGGGACAGGAAGCCCAGGGTGAAGAAGGATCAGTGGATGGCACTGGATCCATGGGTGGTAACTATCTTCTGCCTAATCTGTCTTGCTCTCATTTTCTCTCTCCCCACCTCCCCATTTTCTATTTCTGTCTCTCAACCTCACACTTATTGTTAAATAAAATCAGTATTACTGACTTTAGCACGTGGTCTTGTCCGCACCTTAATTTGGGCACAGACAGCTCTCACTTATCAGATCATAACGTTTGGTGGTTGATTGGGGGTTTTCAGTAGTGATCAATGAAGTTCTGACACAAATTGAAAATGGATTTCTATACTACCACATGACAGCCTATATATTTTGAAATGGTGAACTTAAGTTTTATCAGAAATCCCACACTGGAAAGACATGTCTAACTAAACAACAAAGGCTTGTGAGACTAAAGCCTATTTCATCAGTCCAGTGCAAACTCAGGTCACAGCAGCTTACTGTGTGTACTGCATCACTGCACTTAGAAAACTGCAGGCATTTTCTCCAAATCCCCAGAAGCCATTGGAGATCTATGCTGATTTTGTGTATGTCTGTCCTTTGATCAAGTCCTTCTGCTTTGCTTTTTATACTCTCCCTTGGAGAAAAAGCAGTGGGATATGTTCCAAGAAATCCATGTAAAGGTCCTGAGATAAGAAAAGAGGACACAGAATAGCATTCCCTTTGCAAACTCTTCAGCCAGCCTCTCAAGCCCTCTGTTTGCATGACTGTACCAACTTCTGACTGCTTCATAGCAGAACTGGAGAGAGAGCAGCAATGTGACACACACAGCCTCTGAACAGCACAGTCCACAGGGCCATGACCTCAGTATCAGCTAAGACCATGAAACTTTAATGTGGCATACAAAGTACATGAATATGCCCACTAACAGACTCAAGAGAGCTTGAAAAGAGGGGATATGAGCAGAGATCTGTGCTGCTAGGTTTGGCTAAATCATTAGATCTTTCTGCTTCCTCTGATCTTCAAAGTCTTTGATACACTTATATTAAAGGAGAGTAATTTGGTTTGCGTGTGATGTCAAAATAATGGGAACAAGAATCAAAATCACTGAGCATTAAAAAAAAAATCTCACCAGCTGATGTTTACCCCACAGACTTATATGATACTGCTCCTCATTCATCTCCACCAGCACACTCACTCGTTGTTCTCCCTTCAGTTTCAGGAACAATGAACAACAAAGAAATGTAAAAATAACTACTAGGATGTTTTCCACGTTGTAGGAAGACAAAGAACGCACACATGGTTTGAAACCACTATCAGATTTCCAGAATATTAAAAAGTATCCCAGCCAATTCAATCTAAAGACTTGACCCAAAGAACAAATTTTATTTTTAACACAGAAGTGTACAATTATTTGAAAATTTCATTGACTGGTTTTCTTGATTACCCCACAAACCTAAAGTAAGTGCTTCCACTGTGTTGAACAGGTTTGAGCATATTGTTTCATTGGGAATACCTACAGTCTTAATCCATTTCATAAAGACTTATCAGAAAAGCATATTTTCTATTCGTGTAAAGAGAAGCCAGTTGACTGAAGTGTCATGCTGAGATATGCAAAATGATCTTTAGTAGAAAAATAGGAAAATTATTAAAGACTGACATGTGACTGCTTTTCACATACAGGGTTGCTGCTGTAATGAATATGGAGTTTCTATACATCATATGCAGCTGTACAACATTCTGGAAAAGCAGTGGAAAGCAACTGGAAACAGCATGCTAGGGAGGGAAGTCTACCTGGGCAGGCAGGTGGCCCTGATCATCAAATTATCCTTCCCATCTTGAATTCTTATTCTAGATTCCAGAGAGCATGAAAATTTGCTGAGCATTTATCCAATTCCTGCATACCCCCATTTAAGGCAGACATATATTCACAGTCTGTTTCAAAATATATTTTTACCTTTAACTTAACAAAGAGTTGTGTAAGTTCATTCTTAATGAAACAAACAACCCATCTATGCTAGTAAAAGAGGCAAACCACATAATTTCTCTGTCTGGCTATGTTCCTATGATTAAGTTAGTGTGAGAGCTGTGAACTTGGGATAAAAAAAAAATAATAATAGTGATAATTAATTAGATACAAATTATCCTAAAATAATTACCACTCTGAAAGTGAATTTCCACACATAAACAGCCAATTAAAATGGCATATTTTATTCAATTAACCATTTCCTTCCCATACTCATGGCTGCAATGATTAAGAAAATACATTACCATTTGAATCATCCATTATGATCACACAAAACATATCACCCCTGAGATAGTACCAAAGGTTATTGAACAAGGGGCCAGTGGAGCTTCAGGATGACATGAGGGCAGGTACTGTTTATTCATTAAATTTGCTATAACCACTAAATGTACCTTCCCATCTAACTGCACCACCACAGCCAGGGATTTTACACTGAAGTGCAAGATGCCAAGGCAGAACTCAAGAAGCTGGGGCACCTTTGCTCCTCTGATCCTCTGGGGTTTGGGACACCTAAGCTCCCTCCTGGACCTCTGATAACTTCCTGTGAATAGCAGCTCCACGCTTTCTAATAAGTAAGAGAAGTATCACTACAGATGGAGATTTTAAGGTTTCAAAGGAGATGAGAAGGTCAGTTCTGAGAATTCATTGCCATGCATAAACAGCAGCTGAAAAAGAACAAACACAAGAACCACAGGCAAAGGGAATTTTGAAAATTGTACTGTCTGAAGAACATGAAAACTTGAGGAATGAGAAATGATATGACAGAGAGAGCTGTGAGTGGTACTGGAGATAAAGACAGGAAGCTAGTACATTAATGCAAGAAGAGGATTCCAGGGCAGCAATATACAAACATAATGATTTCAGTAAAAATGAATGTTGAAATGACTGGTTAAGCTTAGCATCTGGAGAGTTATAAAGATGAATCCTGTGGCAGTCAGTACAGGACTCAGACCTCTCTGGAGGAAAGCTTATGCTGCATGCACAGAAAGAAAGGCAAGTTTCCAGAACCACTCCATAGTCTGAGAATAAGAGCTTGAGAGAAGAGTCACATGCTTCAGCCTTAGAGGCTGGTAAGTGCTCTCAACAGTGACACACAGAGGGGGAAGGAAAAAAGAAAAAAAAAAAAAGGTGATTGAACATGCAGACAGAAGTTTGTGGATCGGTACAACAGGGAGTTCTGAAACATCCTCACTACAGCAACAGATGTCACTAGGATGAATCAGACTGCCCAGAAATCCTGAATGGGAGGTAAGACCACCAGCGAGTCATCACAATCTCAAAGGAGCAAGGAAAATAAGGACAAGGAGGACTCCATTCAAGGAAAAGCCACTGGAACAACCACAGAGACAAAAGCAAGGGAGGAAGGGAAGCACAGTCAGCTGTTTCAGTGTAGTCACTCAAGTCAAACAAGGTGAAGAAGGATTTAAAAAAGCAAAGTCAATACAAAAACTCTGAACATGCCAAAAGATCCGCTAGAAATAAGCAAAGTAGTCACATGTAAAATCACAGCTAAATGATGGATTTTAAACATCTTTTATTTAAACATAATTTTAAGAAAAAGCTAAGGAGTAGCAATTGTGCAACTGTTCTTATTTTCTTTCATTTAAAGATGAAAGGATCACAGGAGCTAAAAATTATAACCAGACTTGACTTATCATGAAATATAACCTTAAGAAGTCTAAAGTATGCCAAGACAGGGAACACAAGCCAACAGAAGAAGGATGACAGTAAGTGAGGCAGGCTGAGTGACATGCCACCTGCCTGTCTCAGGCAGAGGGTTTGATTACCACCACTGGGGCTGCCAGAACAAAATTTCACTCTCCATCCAAGTTAGGATATATTTTTAGTCTTTGAAAATATTAAGGGCTATAAATGGATGTTGTTCTAATACTTTTTATTATTATTGCAATATAGACTTAACAGTGCTTTTATGCACAGGGATTTGACATCCTAAAAGCAGAAATCATATGCTAGGAGAGAACGACCATGAACCCCATGAGCCTTGGTTAGCTGCCCCGACAGGCGACAGCCAAGCACCAGGTCAAGGAGTGCTGCTGACACACAAGGCGTTTTTCCAGAACTCAGGAAAGGAGACCAGGTGACAGCAGTCACCACAGAGGACAAAAGGGGCTCAGAAGAGCCCACAGCAGCCATCATGCAAAAGGAAACTGAATCATGTGTTCAGCCACAGGGGAGATTTGCCTTCTCAGTTACACTGCTCTCATTCAAATAGGAAGGAACCACATCGCTACAACAAATGGAGGGACAAAGTTGCCCACTGTGGTAGAGCCAGAACCACCTCCTGAAACCAAGAGCAAAGCTCCATGAAGGCTAACAGCACAAGGACTGGGTAAAGCAGGCCTGGTTTATCTCTCTTCTCTTGTATGTCACCACAGTATTAAGGACAAATCAAATTTTTGTCTTACATATGCAATGATGCATATAAGAAACACTCCAAACAGAGTTTGGCAGGCCAAAATAGTTGTTTTGCAGCTTACAACAAAGGCCATGGCCAGTCCAGCCAGAGGGAATGTAGAAGGGTGTAAAGGAGGCCAAATTTATGGCACCTGGTCACATAGGTCAACCACTGAGCAGTAAGCTCCCTATCTGAGGTGCTGTATTACCCACATTACTTTAATAAAAGCAAGGTCAGATGCCACTTAAAAGTCTCTCTAAGAGTCCCAGTCCTTTAAAAGGAGGAGCTTTTTTTTCTCCATTAGCTGAGTCCAAAGCTCTGCCTTTAAGCCTGAAATAGTTACTGCCTGAAATAAAGGGATCAAATTAATTACTGTATGAAATTACTGTAACAAAATAAGATGCAAGTCTGCCTAGTCACAAGATGCTGACAAGATATGAAATACTTGATTTTACAGTAGTCTGGTAGCATTGCAACTACAACTTGGGGTGAAGAGAAATTAATTTACAGTTTCATAGAATTTTGTCAACAACTAGTTTGTTATACACATCAGGATTCTTTTACACTTGCTGCAGCAAATCCAACCTCATGAAAACTGTGCTCCTTCATGTAAGGTACAGCTACAAATAAAAGTAAACCTGATTAAATGATCCCCTTGAAAACAGGCAATATTTTCTGCTAACAAAAATGAAGAAGGTATGAATGAAACTTATCCTCAGCAAAGATGCTCCATGAACCACAGACATGATCCAGCAAAGTCCCAACACAGAACTTCTGAAACTGTCCCCATACCAGAATGGGACTATATTTTTCCTGTCTATAAATTACTATGAGGTATCTCATTTTCTGTCAGTCTCATTAAAAAAAAAAAAAAAAAATACTAGATTCAGAGTTGTACAGACCACAAATCTGAAACAAGGAGTAACTGGGGCAGATGCTGTAGCAGCAGGCCCTGACTTAAAATCCAGTCAGTAGGACAAGATCTTCCAAGCAGAAATGCAGGACACTTGTGCTAGAAGCTATATTTTAAACACTGTATTTTTAGGACAGGAGAAGTAAAATTACTGAATATTGACAATCAAAAGGTAAAGAATGCAAAAAGCTGTCTAACAGGCAGGCCTGGCACCACTGTCTTTGTAGAGGCAAACATTTTATAGACTAATGGCTTACACGGTTGTACAACAGCACAAAAAAAAAGCAAAAAAATACAATATTTATTAACATTACAAAGCTTAAAGCTGGCTGGATCAGAGAACAGCCTCCCATGCAGATCAGTATTTCTTTGGACTAGTCACACAATGCTGAGGATTGACTGGGACAAAAAAAAATTAAAAAAAAAAAAAAANCTGCACCAGCAAGAAAGGTGGCAGTAGCAAAATAGGAAAAAAAAAAAAATTAAAAAAAAAAAAAAAAAAAAAAAAAAAAAAAAAAAAAAAAAGATGGCCCTTGTATCTGTGGGGTGTTTGTATAATAATGCAATTTACAGTTGAGGTTAGGTGAACAGAGAGGGCTTGACAGAGTGTGTGTTTATTGCTGGTGACAAGTAACACCAAAGTTACTTGCAGTGCCAGGTATTGTTCTAATGACTTGACCGAAATGATTGTATTTACCTTCTGTAAAAAGTAACTAAAACTGCCAGTGTTGGAAAAGATGGTGATGAGTATTTCATTATCTGAGGAAATTATGGCTTTTAACTATGCAGACCCTTTGAATAAAAGAGGCCAAGTGAAGTTTTATGACCTGAACTCTAGGATAGACTCTGTGCCTCTTTAAGCTTTGATGTAAAAGAAGATTAAATTAAAAGTATGAAGAGGACTTCCCTCAGGAAATAGGTTGACATGAAACTCTCAAGTGAGTGGGAGTTAAAAACCATGTGTTTGTTTTTTCATTTGAAAGGAGTTATTCAGTTTACTTACTAGAATAGCAGAGGATGCTGTAAGACTTCTAAATTCTTTCTGACCAGCTCATAGGCTGAAATGAGCACTAAAGCTGCTCTGAAGTAACATTCAATTATTAAAGCTCAGTTGAATTGACAGCTGCCACCCAGAAGAATTTTCTGTCGAGCTTTTAAATCTGCAATGTTTACAAGAATTTGTACATTTCAGTCTTATATATTTCAGACCATTCCCCAAGTGTGCTGACCCATAAAGACCTTTCCTTAGTGTTGAGCAAGTCATTTAGTGCTAAACAAGTGAAAACAGTTCAAAATAAATAGCAACAGCATGTCTTCCTCTAGATGATGAACGTGTTGCATGTGTCATGTGAAGTTATTGCTGGGAGCTGCTGCAGAAGAGGAAGAACACAGCTGTATTCAGTGTGTTCCTTATGGAGTGCTAAATGCATGACATGGAGGGAAAGAGCCTGTGCTGATGCAGGAGCTGACCTTATCAAAGGAGAAAATAGTTTGAAAAATGTATGAATGTTTCTAATGCTTTTTATGGGAAAGCATGGGGAAAAACTTAGTTGTGCCTGGAACATGATAGTCCATTTATTTTCATCATTCTTGGCCTGGTTTGTTGTTGTTTTACTTTTGTTGAATAGCGATGCAAATCGCTCAGTCTCAGTGGTGATTTCACTTTGGCAAAGGAATTGTGTGGATGCAAGGCACACCCATTATTAATATTTAAATGTTTCTATTATAGTGTCATTTTGGTAAGTGGGAGGTGAGGATACATCAGTCCTCTGCGTGAAGGAAACCAAGTGCATGGGAATGTGTAGACAGATGGAGAAAAAGATAATTTAAGAAGAGAACTAGAATGATTTGGCAGACTGTTGATACAAATCGCTCTTATGGAAATCCAGTTTTAAGACCACAACATCTTTCTTGAATGGAAAGAAAAGTAGATACTTTGTAAAATTTTAATTTTAATATACAGGAATTTTAATTCTGTAAATTCCTGTATATTCTGATGTCAGATGGTCTCTATTCTATAAGTGCTGTTGACAGGGATTAATCATTGCAGAAGATAAATAGCTTGCATTATTACACAAATTCATATACACACCATGTGGAATGCTATTGCATATTTCATCTGTAGTTTTAAATTATCTCTTACAAGAGGTTGTATGACACGCTGACATAGTTCAGATGACATGGAAGTTGCTCAGCCTTTCCCTGTGGCTCACTGGGACACATCCATCAGGACCTGACTGGGCCTCAAGGACAGCCCAGCTCTGTGGGTCCCAGCCTGTCCCTCCTGGGAATGCCCCCTGTGCCCAGGCTCCTGCCCCAGCCATGGCACAACAGGGCCAGCCTGCAGCTCCCTGTCCCCTGCACCCAGGTGCTGCTGGCTCCAGCCATGCCTGACAGGAGGAAAGTTAAAAGGAATGCAAACAAGAACCTCTCCTGCAGGTTTCTTTTCTTTGGGAGCCAGTTCAGCCACAGCACTGTTGGACAGCCAGTAGCATACACAGAAATGCTGCAGCAGTCACCTAGATTTCTCTTCATTTTCCTCAAGGTTGATAAGTTGGTCCCTGTCCTTTCTTATGCCTGTTCCTGGCACCAAGATAAAGTATTTCTCCTTGGAGTACTTCAACCAGAACATGTTACCATTTGTTTTAATTTCTTCTGCCAGGTGCGATCTGCCTTATAGCTGCAGTGAGACAAAGTAACTTCAACCTTTTACTCTGTCTTGCCTGGTTTGTTGACCCCATCACTCCTGGGCCCAAGTAGGGCTGTACCTTCTCCTCTTCTGTGCCTTGAGCTGGAGATGGGACTTGACAAGCATCTGGATGAGCTATGCTGCAGACCTTGTGTATCAGCACAGAGCCAATTAATGCTGTGATGGTGGAGACCAGGGGGAGAAATGACAGAAGCCTTCCCTTAATGAAGGCTGTTTTCATGGCTAGAAAAGTGCAAGAGAACTGTAACTTCTGTTTACAAGTGCAGTTACAGAACAAAGGCTATTGAAAAAGGAAAAAAAAAAATTATAATTTCCAAGAGCTTTGAAAGGAAAAAAGCTGACTTTGTAGAGAGATTTTACGTTGGTAGAAAGAGCAGACCCGAGTCCCATACTGAACTAGTTTAATGGTTTTTTTCCTCAGTTTTAAGTTGAAGGACTGTATAGTTACAAATCAGGCGTCTTGCCTTGGAGCAGGATTTGGTAGTATGAAAGTTGCAAATAAAGATTAAAATTCCAGCAGTTCTTTAAAGATGGGTCTGACCAAAAATCTGTGTGTGTCTTTAAAACAAACTAGGTAAATGTTAATAATACTTGTTAAAATTTAACTGCAGGATTTAAAGAGCTTGTCTGTACACACTTCCAAGGCTCCTTGGGTGGAGGGGTTGGCTCCAGAAAAATATTTATTTCCATTGATCTTAATCTGCTGTTTCCTAGTTTATCTGTACAATCAGTTTAAACTGGAATAATACACAGTGATGGGGTTCATCAGGTTAGGTGAGTTAGTTTAAAATATTTTTTAAATGTCCCTTATTTCTTGACTGCATCTGTAACTGGTGTAACTCTTTCCAGAGTGTTGTGAAGTTAAAGGAATTGGGCATATCACTAAAAAAAAAAAAAAGGAATTTTGGAAATTGCAAATTTTAAGGAGTTGCAGCAAGGCTCCCAGAATGGAAATCAGCTTTTTTGAGGAGCTATTTCAGAAGAATTGTACACGACTCTGAGGCAGCATGGACCTTGTAGGAACCTTCTCTATGAATGAGGATGGGTTTATGGCTGAGCTGCAGCTTTTTGTCTCAAGTACTTGCCAAACCAGTTGATTTTTTTTTTCGCCTGTTAATGGGTCTTGCACCATCGTTACTAGAGATAAAATCCTATGCTAAAATTAGTATTGGAAGGAGAGATTCTATGGAAAAAGGGGCTTTTCTATTTCATTCTGGAATTGCATGTCTCTTCCACAACCCCATCACAATTCAACCATAACAACCTGGAGTTTTTTGTTATATACACACATATTAATTATATATTCATTTTCATTAATTACATAACATAAATCAATAGTTTTACATATATGTGTACATGCTCTTGGACAAACATTGTGTTGCTTCATCTTGCTTTGCTTTCTGCATTCATTCCTGTTGGACTGATTGGTATAAGAAATACAGACAGAGCTGTAAGATTATTTTCACCTATTTCCTTTAAACTTTTCTCAGGGGGAGGCTTTAGTTTTAAACAGTTTTTGCAGAAATATGGCCTAAAGATGAAAAAAAAAAGTTTGCAGTAGGTGCTTGTTCCTGTATTTTTTTGAGTACTTTGCACTATGGAAGACAGTCACTAGCACAGTACCAACAAACTAACAAAGAAATGGAATAAAATATGTTCTCCTTTTCCTGTCATTTGTCTTCTAACTTTCTATTGCTTCACTTTAATGTGTGAAGGCAGAAAAGTGAAATAGTTTATGCTGTACTGCAGACACAAGGGCCAGTGCAGTAGTGGGGCAGAGGCTGCCAAGCTGAGCACCAGAGCACGATGGCACCCTGCCTATGTGGTGCTTTCAGGCATCAACATCCTCAGTGACTGCAGGAAGGTGACATGAACAGCTTTGGTGCCTTTATTGTTTCTCTGTTTCATATTAAAACACTCAGTTTTAACCACCTATTTATTTAGGTGTGTTTGATGCAAGTTAGAGATTTTCTTCTGTAATCACAAAATACTGTGAGAACATTTAATACCTTCACTCCTCTGTTGAACTGGTGGTCTCTTAAATATGTAGACCTGAGGACCAATGGGCATGTTAGTGCTTTTCATTTATCATCACTTTATTTCTGTTTTAAATTTCAGATTTCTGTTTTATTTTCAAGGGATTTATTTTGAAAGCAGGTGTGTTTGTATATTTATCATGTTTTTTGTCTGAAGAAGTCTAAGCAAGCCACTTTGAACAGAGCATGAGCTTCCATTTGTTGTTGGTAACCATGACTCATCTGTGCTATTTTTAACACTCCAAGCGTGAATTTATTTTTTCGTAAGCTATTCTGATTCTTTCTCCTACAGTTCAGTGGAGTTTTTTTGTTTGTTTTTTTGGTTTTGGTTTGGTTTTTTTTTTTGTCTACATAAATCAATCTGGAAACCTAGGTTATAGGTCTGTAACACAGCAAGCTACCTAGCAGTGAATATTTTAACAATCACTATTGTGTTGTAACTGGAGCTGTTAATGTAGGGTGACATTCTTGCCCCTTATTAGTCAGTAGGCTTTGTGCAGCTGTTCTGGGTGGCATTTGGGGAGACAAGATCCATCACACCTTCAGTGACTGCAGAGTCCTTGAAAATGAGGAATGTCTCTGCTGTAGGCTGTATGATTTTTTTAAAAAAAGAAAAGTATCCTTGAAAATGATGGACATAATTACACTTGTAAATACATCCAGTGTCCTCCTGATTTGCTTCAGCCAGTCCAGTGAAGATGAAAAGGAAAGAATTAAATACAGACTTGGGTTTTTTTTAACCTCCCTAGGAACATTGGCCAAGCCAGTCTTAAGAAATTCTTTTCCCTCATAAATAATCGTGTTTTCACACAAGGCAGAACTTCTGCTGTGACTACCATTCTAAATAATGCTTTGCAAAATCCTAGTTTTCTTAATAATCTTCTCCCTCCCTAACAATGTCATGTATGTATGCTTCAGAGATATTGGAGGAACTCTAAGCCATCCCAAATCTCTCAGATCTGGAGAAAATATAGCTTATGTATTTCCATGTCTGGTATCTGTGAACAGTTCTGACTATTCACAACACTAAAAAAAAAAAACAACCAAATTTGGCTTAAAGAATGGTTTCAAATCCATAAAGAGAGAGTTTTTTTTCTGTAGGTTTGTTAGTATTTTTGTGGGGGTTTTGTGTTTGTTTTGTTTTTAACAGCCTTGCTTCCACTGCCTTCAGCTTTTGAATCTTTAGGATTCATATTATCAAAATTTCCATTGTTACCATTCAAGCCAAAAATCTTACCATTTGTAATATAAACTCAGATTCTTCTAAAATCACTAAAACCAGAAATGCAAGTTGTAGAAACAACAGTCAGTGTTTTAAGGCACAAAAATAAGAGGCCCAGTGATAACACTATACTTTAGAGAAAGACAGACTAAGGAAAACCCAGAGAACTGTGATCCCAAATGATGAAATAAGGAAGTGTCAAGTACCATATTTGTGTGACAAGTGCACTAGAAAGGTAAGATATTAATGAATCAATTCTGTATCAGAATTCACAATTTTTACACTTAACTCATTAAACTTCAGTGGCATGAGAGTTTCCCAAATGTGCTGCACCACTGGGAATCATAAGCATTTCTTTAGTGACTTGACTAAATACTAAACAACTCATATAATCTCAATTATGAACAATTAAATCCTTGTATACTTCTATCTTCTTAAAAGCTTACAGTCTGAACAAAAGATGTTACAATCAAAGAGAAACACTTCTGTTAACCTCAATGAGATGAAGATGGAGACTTTATTTCCATAAATGTGACTGTCTGAGTGCTGACTGTGGTTCCACAGAGGAAAGTACCACCATCCTTGTAACAACAGCTGTGCAGCCATGAAGACCAAACTACCCAGAGGCAAAACCCCACTCCCATGGTCATGGCATGATAAGCATCCTAAAATGGTCTGGCATTTTCAAAAGGGCCACCAAACCCAAAGATACAGGCCTGATGACATAGAGGGAGCAGCCATGAGGGTTAACATGAGAATCCAAATTCCCAGCATCTGACTTCAGTTGCATAAAACTTGTGGGAAAACACAAGGTTAAGCTTTAGCTTTCAGTAACAGCTACTAAAAAAAACCCAGATTGTGACAAGCAGTGATGCTTCACAACAAGAGGCATATTTAAGTGAAAAATAATAGCATCAATTTTTAGTGGTGCCCTTTTGAAGTAGCTAAAGAAACAGATTGATGACTTAGACAACAAAAAGTAGAGACAAGTATAAACCCATCATGGGTTTCAATGCTATATTTAAATCATATTTTTATGTCAGTGGTATACTACAGTTGAAAATTAAAATCTTTTGTATTGACAGCTGTGGAGCAAAAGGCATTCTATCCCCCTGATAGTTAGAGATTGAAGTTAGAAACTTGAGAAACTTTCAAGTCCTTCAACTCCCACTTCTGTTACATGCAAATTTGGTATCTCAGGAGACAAACAGCAAGGAGACAACCAAAACACTTTCTGGCAGTTTTCCTAGCACAAGTATCCATCTTCAGTGGCACCCACTGGAGCTTTGCTTTTCCAAAACCAAGAGACATCTTAAATCACAGGTATTTTCTGGAGTTCCTCTCCTTCTTTCTGTTACAATTTTGTGAATTACTGTTCACACTATGTGATTCCAAAGGTACATTTTTTCCACAAAAGCCAACTATTATCTTTGCGTACCATTTGTATTTGTCTGAATGATCAGCTATACAGTTTTCATAAACATTTATCACAGTGAAACAGCACTAGTGAGAATGAGAATGTTTACCTTAGCACTGCTCTTTTGGGGAGAAAATGCTCAGCTGCATTACAGGAAAATTGGATCAGAATTATGTAGGGAACCACCATGATCCATTGAAAGCTTTACTGTACATCCACACTTAAACACAAATTAGTACAACAAAGACAGGGGAGAAGAGGCTAGGGAATGCACTCCTTACTTGTTACCAAAATAATATCTTGTTAGGCAAATTGGAGCTATACCAACACAGCAGAAAGAACAACAGCAAACATAAGCAAGAGGACTGAAGATACAGAGCTGCCCAGTCTCTGAAGTTTTGGAACTTTCTGTAATAACTGAAACAACATAAATAAGGAACTATTACATAGTCACCTACTTCAGATGAACTGCTAGGTCCATAGGTTTACCTATCTGGACTAGCAGACAGAGAGCAGGTAACATCTGACATGACTAATATTGACTGATGTAACATTATCACAGAATTTGCACTTGTACATTTTTGCACATGAACAGTTAATAGATATATGGACTTAATAAATGTAGAGATGCCATGTTAGGAACATGCTGTATCAACCAAGGAGGAAACAAGATTTAAAAGAAATATTGGAAAGTTTAATCTTCAATATTTTCAAGCCTCTCACTTGGGTCTCTAAAGCTTGGGTCCCAAAGCAGGTGAGATTGATTGCACAGCCTGATAAAAAAGCCAAGTAGCTAAACTTCACTGTATATTTGTGCATCAGTATCAATATAATGTTTAAGTCTTAGAAAAGGAGTCTTAAAGTTCTATTGTGGAAAATAAACAACTTTCTTCAATTTAATAAATTCACTTTATTACCAATCTTAGCACCGTTCACCTATTAAATACATCAAACAATGAAATTGTGATTAACAAAAAATGTTCCCTTAAGTTTTACTCCAAGGGCAATTATACACAGTGTTATTTCAGTAGGGACTGACTTTGTGAAGAAAGCAAGTTAACATGATTTAAATTTATTTTAAATAAACCCCTAAACCCTCTTGTAACCATTAAGTATTACCATCTAATGATATTTTATTACACTCCATGTCTCTTATTTTCCAGAAACAAGATACAAAAGCACTGCTCAATATCCTTAATGCAGAAAGATGGGAGGTAGGGTTAATATTATTAGACTCTTCTAAGTTTTAGTACAGTGGAAACCTGGCATTGGTCTGATACAGTCCAGGATGATGGAAGGGATGTTGAAATAGCCAGAGAATGGGATTAATTCCATGTTCAGAAACCTGATCTGAGCCTCTTGAGCCATATGTGAGGTAGCAATGCCAGAATGCAGTATGTGTCCTCACCAGGAAAAAGGATTCAGCATATAAATAAATCAGAGTGAATTTAAAATAACTGATTTCAACTTTTCCCTTCCAGGGATGAGAAATTGGAAAGTGCTGAGGGATTCTTTCTCGTTACCTAACTACTTTTAAGAGGCATGTCATTACAGAGTTTCCAGAACCAGAAGTAGAACTGGAAAGCAGTTTTTTATAGGAGTCACATTGCTAGCCAATAAAACCTTATAGCTATGAACAATGGGGATATGTTCTCCCAGGCAGGCCAGATTCCTGATTCCTGATTCTGCTCCCTCAAACTTGAATACCCAGACCCTGAGGAGCACTCTTACAAAAAAGCAAGATGGATGAAAGCAGGCCTAACATCTGAAAGCTTAAGCTTCTTCTCTTTTGGTTTTATTAGTATTCAAATTGTAATTTAAATAGCCTAAGTAGAGGATGCAACTGGTAGCAGTTGAGTATTGGAACTTCTCACTAAGCAGCAGAGTATCACAAAGTGCACCTGCAATAGCTTCAAGCAGCCTTCCAACAAAACTATATTTCTAATTATGTCTAAAATAAAAAACTCAATCAGGAAACAAGTGCAGACCTCCATGATTACCACGGATGAAGACTTAAGTTATCAAATAAGTAACTTTAGGAAAATTACAGAAATTCAAAGGTTCAATACTTAGTCTGTTTTTTCACTTCACCATTGTCTGTGTATTGAAATTGTGTATTTAGCTTGTATTGAAGAACAACATCTTCCAAACCACCAAGCTGACTGCTTAGCTATCCCAAGAATTAAAAACTTCTCAAGATGGAAAGAGATAGAAAGGATACAAATGACCGTTTCTTCACCACATCTGAACCA
>WEIU01018387.1:0-14605 GCA_013389925.1 Aegithalos caudatus
CAGTGACCCCAAAGCCGCAGCAAGCCATGCAAATCCAATGCACTACCCTGCTAATATTTTTCAAAGCATATCCTTGTTTTAATAAGGACTAAAATACAAACTATACACTGAAACCAGCATCTGGAGGATTCCCAGTCTTGATAAAGGTGACTTGGTATGAATGAAATAAGCGTAATAACAATGTCCGTCTGACAAAAGTTGAATTTATCTTTGTATTCCATGAGTAAGAAGATACAATATATACAGTCTCAATTAGAGACTGCTTGTACTTTCTCAGGAATGCTGAGGTGTATATTTGTTAATATTCATAATACAGGAGATCATTTTGCTTAAACCTGTGATTTCTAAGTAGAGATTCAACCCAGCTGTCAGTGAAATGACTGAAAAAAAAGTCATTGACACCAGTACTGATGATATCTGCCCACATGCAAATACAAACACAATATGAGGTCAGTGCTTTCTCCATCCCCACTCAGGCAACAAGTGAGTTCATGCATATATGTCTAACTAATACATGAAAGCTGTAACTTTGGGTGTTTCAGTCAAGTTCTGTGGTGAGTTCCAAAGGCAACAGCTTGAAAAACTAAAATGTATTCCCAGCCTCTTTCCCGCCTCCCCCCATATTTTTCTGACCTGTTATTTTTAAGATAATGTAGCAAATTAAAAAATAATAAAGCTCAAATAAGCCTATTTTTTTCAAATTTGTGCTTCACACAATGCCAGAGATATAATGAAAGGAAAATGTCATTGATAATATAAGACTGTTTGGAATCAGATTTGAGAGATGCATAATCTGTCAGTAACCTCTGCCTGTAAATTCAAATTACAAACTCTGTATTTATTACACATGAACACACTATGTTTCCAGGTTCTGCCTCCACATACAAGGAGTAACTTATAGGGTGCGTAGGTCAATTGGTATTTTATATTAGACTCCAACTATACATAACTATTTTCACAGGGTCAGCGATCAATTTTTTAATTTTTTTTTTATTTTTACAAAGTGAAATAAAATTCTGGGAGAGGATAAGGAGAGGCTGTATCCTTGGTGATGACAGGAAAAGCCTGGAGAAAATCACCATATGCATAAAAAGAGGCAAATATTTACTAGATAAAATCCAGGCAGTGGAGAAATTACTACCTAAAAGCTGCAGCTGGTTGTCTCTACAGATTTAAAGGATCAGCTACCAAGACTGTAATTGTAAGAAAATCTCCTATTAATGGATAAAACTCAACTGCACACTGTTTAGTACAGGCTGGGCAGTGAGAAATGAGATATTCCTTTTAAAAAAATAAAAACTCAGCTTTCCATAATTTCAGAATACTGAATTTGCTTCAGTGGTGTGACACATAACCACATCTTGGTAGCAACTGGTGGCTCCCATCACCAGTTCATTCCATAGGTCACCAACTGACCATCAGATTGTGATGACTTCTGGCTATTTCTAACTGGGATTTAAATCAGTGACCTGAAGTAAAGACACTCATCCTATTATGAGCCGCCTGAGCCACACAAATTCCAGTGGAGCAGGTTTTTATTTTAATTCTTCTTAAGATTACTTCACACAGATATAAATGCTCACAGAAGATCTGAGATGAAGAAGAGTTGAGCCTTAAATATTGATATGGAGCTTCATTCCTCCTTTCTTTGGTGGAAAACTGGTTTGCATTATTCATTCACTAAGCCACCTATGCATGCGATGCGCGTGTGAGAGCAGCCTCGGCAATTTATCAGCTTTAGTGATGGCTGAATATACAGATTTTATATTCTAAGACATCTATCAGAAATACCTGGATGCAGATATCAAAAGCACTGAGAGTATTTCATGTGGTGGTTTGTTTCATGTTGACACACTGTATTGAAAAGTCAGTTTAAAAGCACTGGAATGACTTATGGGAAATTTCCTTTCCTCTTAAATCATCTACCATCACAGGAAACAACAGTCCATAAGGTCTGCACTTCCATTGCCACAGAC
Source organism: Aegithalos caudatus (assembly GCA_013389925.1). NCBI lineage: Eukaryota > Metazoa > Chordata > Aves > Passeriformes > Aegithalidae > Aegithalos > Aegithalos caudatus. The sequence goes on from WEIU01018387.1 coordinate 1,977, forward strand.
AATTAAAAACATAAAATAAAAGAGCACCAGAATCCAATTTCTCCCATCTTCATTGAAAAACAGAAGCTGAAAGTTCCACTCCAGGAAAAAAAGTTTCAGCAAATTCAGAATATGAATTTCAGGGAAACCACAGGATTTGAAAAAAANTTTTTTTAGACAGCCACATTTGTAAAGTTTAGGTCATTATATTTAATCATATAAAAGGAACAAATATCTGTGAAAAACTGCAATTCATAGAAATCATATTGGTAGCTAGCCACAACCAGAGGCTGCAGTCATTATTGATGCTGAACTTCCAGCCATCATATGATCACCAGACCTTTTTAATCTACTTTAGTTGGAAAATGCCTAGTTACATCACTAATTTCCTGCATTTCTTTCTGAAAATTACATAAGTGTTATATACTCAGCAAAAATCAAGTTACTATTCTAATAAAGAATTCCAAGAAAAACAAAAATTCTGAAATTAAAATCAGTGTGAAAACAGATGCTTTCCTTGTTCTATCATCAAGGAAAGAATGTTTTAGTGTCATAACATTTTTAAATATTCAACATGTTAAAGTATTCTTGATTTTTTACTATAAACAAATACAAATATCTGAAGAGGGAAATGTTCTTTGAAGTGACCACAGATAACACGGCTTTTTAGAAACAGGAAACATTTTACACTATGAGACTAAACACCCAGTGGAATGACAGATACCAAACAAACTGTAGACAAATTAGATTCTTAGCCAGGCCTGTGCTGATCTCTGTATATGAAACATTGTATACACATACACCCTCAAACAGAAATGATTTTGTAAGAAAATGATCAGAACTTAAAAGGCAAGGAAGCATTTATATGTAGCAGCAGCCCAAACAACACAAACTTCTTAAATTATCTCCAAAATCAGAAACAGAACTACTGAGAAGGGATAAAAGAGTAGTATGTAGAGATGTGATTAATTTGCTTTAGGCATTTCTCTCCCACAGGGAAAAGTTGCTGGTGCCTAGAGGAGAGGCTGGTGCCTCTTGGAGGGGCATTCTGAGGACAAAGCAGAGAAATGGGATTTATTGATCAACATCTGAAACCCACTGTTCCCACCCTTTCTGGCAGTCAGTACTGCTTATTCAAGACTTTCTGCACTAGAGAGGGCTCACACATTACTTTCTCCACTGCCCTGCCCATCACACAGTGCCCATTGTGAAGCCTGTGCAGCTTTGCATAAGAAAACCAGCAGCTCCCCAGGAAGCACCTGGCTCTCTGCTCACAGCCTCCGGGCACCCCGAGCCCTGCACTCCCGGGAAAGGCAGGTGAACTTGCTGAAGAAGGGACGATGGTGGCCAGTGATAGCCTGTGAACACCAGCACACTGATGCTGCAGGATGTCCCCAGCCTGCAGGCTGGTCCTGGCACTGCTGCCTAGCAGTGTGGTCAGCATTCAGCTTAATTCTGTGCATGGTGCACAGAGCTGATCAGCTGGCAGGAACTGGGTGTCGTTATCGCAGGATAACGTTCTGCAGTATGTTACAGCACGGATTTGGAGTCTGAAATGTAATGACAAGGATTCTTGGAGTCGTGGGATTGTGGCCTGGTCCCGTCTGAAAGAGGCACAACCACCTACATCTGTGGCTTAAATTGTGCAGTAGGATTTATTTAAATTAAAAAACGAGATATATCTTTCTGCTTGCTCCTGCTCTTCCTGGCTTAAGCCAGTCTACATCACCCTCTTTCTTCCCTGCTGAGTCACACAGCCCCAGCTGGAACTGTCACGTGGTTTATACTACATCCTGCAGGTCCTGCAGGAGGTTGTTCTACTAAATTATTCCTCAGGTTTCCAGTCACTGGTGAAGAGAACTGTCTCAGCTTTTACTGACAAAAAGTACCTTTAAAATCAGACAGTATACCTATAAACAAGCCCTACTGAACAAAGTAGACAAGTTCAGAAGTAAAGGAGAATTATTTTGGAAGGGGAATGCCTAACTAGAAAGTTACTTCAGGTCCCACTATGGGCATAATCCAAAGCAGATTTAAAATACTGGTACCTTTCCACTTGAGTTCAGGGCACATGGCACCAAATTTCATAAAACATCACTGTGGGTGTTCTCTTTAGAAAACTATAAAATATTAAAACCAACCTGAAACACCAAGGCAAATTTTTACAATCCTAGGTGGCTTTGTGGACAATAAGGTGAAGCCAGCTAATTAACATGTGAGCCAATCTTAATTTTCTCATCTCTGGTACTGCTATTTAAGTGATTTTTGGGTCTCGTGGTGGTTCAGCTGAAGTGCAGAATAGAGCAAATAGAGCACAAAAGGCCTTCAGCTGTGCAGGAAGGACAAGGCAGAGCTGCAATGGAGATCACTCCTCGCTCCTCCTGAGCCTTCACAGCCTTTGTCAGACAAAGCTGTTTGCCCCCAGGAGTGGGGGGTTAGGATATTTATTCATCATTTATGCCATTTTGAAAAGCTACTGTCTACTCAAACCCAGCTTCAAGCCAGCATAAAATGCCAGGGAGAGAACACAAAACTTCATTGCCTTGTGAGGTTTCTGTGGTCTCTCTCTGCTGTTGCCTTTGCTAACAAGTCAAAATGTCCAGTTTAGGTGTGGGTGTGTTTGAGAAATTTGCATTGTTTCATTTATTCAACAAGACTTCTAGAGCAGAACTAAAAGTAATCTCTTTTTCTCCCTAATTAAGGGCAACATTATTTTGTTTACTTTTCATTATAACCTATTTAAATAGTTCTAACCCCTTTATTGCTTTATTTTTGGAATGCAGTTTCTAGGACATACTTATATTCCACTGAACAAAAACAAGAAGTATTTGATCAGAGTAAGTAATTTCTGTGATAGCATCAGAGGTAACACATTATCCAATTCAACACTTACTACTATAAATAATATACCAATCCCTCCTTTAATCTGAATGGCTACTTTATTAAAAAATTCTTTGCACAAAGGATGAAATTAAATCAAATCTCTGATATGACATCCAGTAAAATGGACAAGGCCTAAAGCAACTTATATCCTCTTTCATCTCCCATGTTATTATATATGGCAGGAAACCTTAGAGAACTCTTTATCAGCTGTTAATCAAAACAACCTACAAGCACAGCACTCTCAGAATTTTAAACATCTCCTAACTTCTGTTTGTGTACACATTAAAGGAATTTATATTCCACCTGTGCAGAAGATCTTGTGAGATTCTATCACTATAACTCATACCCATTGGGTATGCTTATTTGTTGCAGAGAAATATTTGGGAGCAACATTGAACTCAAGAAAGTGAGAGGAAAAGAAACACTCATAGTGAGATCTCCGAGGTGCTGCACATAGATATGAAGGGCTGGAGAGAAATCAAGATCTTGAGCAAAAAGGCAAAAAAAATTCCAAGAATAGCTGCTTGAGGATCAGAGGAAAAGGATGTAGGGATGTTTTGAAGGGACTATATTAATTTCTTTACAATGTATTTTAAAAAATCAACATACTCAAATTTTATAGACTTAGTCATGGCTATGACACATAAAGATAATCTCATTAATATCATTTTCATCACCATGTAAAGTGCAATTTTGTCATGTTTTCTGAAGTTGTTTTCTATGTGTCTGTCTCTTTTTACAATTCCTACATGTTTAAGATTGAAGATTCAGGGATTGTGTGCCCTGCCTTTACAGAGACAAGGCACTACCAAACACTTGGAACCATAATGACAGAAATGCTTACACAAATATGTGAGATGAGTAGCTTGTTCTGCAAGAGCTGAATTAATAGTCCATTAATTTCAATTAGCACAGTTGGCTGTTTTAAGTGCTTAGTGCCTTTAAACCTGAAAAACATTATGAGCATGGATGGCCAGATAAGACTCAGAGTAGACAGGACTTAATTAGCACTTTGTAACATTTTCTAGGTTTGACTGTTACATCAAAAATTTTAATAGGAAAAAAGTCAGACTTACTTAAGCAGAAATCAAGAGTTAGAGGTTAAGTCTTATTTAAAAAAAAAAAAAAGTTTCTAGCAATTTATTATCTTTTTCATACCTGTAACTACCTTGGTCAAGCAGTTTAAGAGGACCAAGAGATTTAGAAGGTTAATTTTAGGGAAAGCTTCAACCAACTATTATTTAAGTTTGTCCTTTTATAATTCAGAGGATCAACTTTGTATACTTCTTCCATATTTTGGAATATATTCAGTGTTCAGTTTCATCACATGTAAAAATGAGGGTGACACTGAGGGTCACACAGACCTTCCAAATAGTTTCATTGAATGTTTTCTACAGGCAGAGTGGCTTCGCTACCAGAAGGAAAAGACAATGATTAACCAGTCCACACTCACAAGTAATCTTTTGTCATTAGGATGAAAGATTATTTTTTTTTTTTTTTACTATGTAGTTCATAAAATCAATATATCAATTATATCAAGTATACCAATTCAATATATCACAGTTAGCAAAGGAAAAACTGTCTTCCCCACTATGCACAGAAGAATGTTAAAAACACCATGTATGTATTTAAATTTAATAAAATGAACTGTCACAAAACTTGGCTGCATTTTTGCCAATTAATAACTATAAATGCCTTGTTCAGTGTCAAAATTTAAATAACTTATACTTCCCAGTACAACAAATCAAGAACATTCTCCAATAACCAGGTCTTCGAGGAAAGCACAAGATACACAAATTAAACACCAGGGATTAGAGTGGTCCATTTTTTTCCTATTTCCTATCATGCTAGGACTCATTACAAGACACTGAAATCCATCTCTAAAATATTGGAAGACAGTGACAGTTCAGCTCACCAGCCACAGATTATGCAGCCAATCTAACAGCCAGTTAGGACATGCTCTGCAGAAGCACTTTGGCATTGAACTCCAGAATGCTGAGGTGGTAGAAATGACCCACTTTTGTCAGAACCACTGTTACAAGCTGCCTCCAAGCAACCTCTGAACCAGAATTCTTTGTCCTTGTCCTGGAGGCTCAGGATGGCTAGTGACCTTACCTCTCCAATGCCAGCAGCTTGGCTGGAAAAGTAACCATGGACCTTGCAGGATCTGCTGTCTTTGGTGGTTTACTCCTCTTTCTCCTGGCACAGACGTCAGCTTCAACACAGCATCTCTGCAGTGTTAAAGAGGTGTGTGAAGGTTCCAGAAAGGCAGCCCTTCCTAGCTGGCTAACACTGCAACTAATGCCCTGCTAAAATAACTTATCAGAGCTACAGGTCTGAAGGGCACAGCAGATTTAGACCTTGATTTTTAAACACATTCTATCAAAATTACTTTTTAGCCACCCAGCATATTCTAACTAACATCTCACTTCCCTTCCAGATTTTATGTATTTTTAATGAAAGTCTAATTACCACCCAAACTACAGTTTGAATGAATGCATGAGGAAAAATAAACATCATTTAGAAAGTCAGAAAATATTCATTAATAATTTTTTCAGCATAATAAAAGTGTATAAATTAAGAATCTTTGTAAATATATGTTAAACTACTTAAATATATGCAGACATAATATGTGCTTAAGCCTAATGGTTAGCAAAAGGGAATGCTGAATTACAACAGCCAATGAGAATCAGCCCTTATTTAGAAAAATACTTAGGAAGCACAAATGTAAAAGAAGACGAAAACCAATTATTTAAATCAAGGTTTCCAACTTGACAATTTAAATCATGATTAAAATTGGCAATTTAAATGGCTTTGATCTAAATCCATCCCCCTGATGTGAAACCAGACCATTTTGTTTGTCATAACTGTTGTTCTCAGAGCCTTTGATGAAAAAATTATTTGTAAATGTGCACATGTGGATATTTCCTTATGAGTACCCTTTGCTCTAAAGGTTTATAATTCATTTATGACAAGAAGAGTATTAACTACACTTTAGCATACCAATGGCATAACTTCATTTACCAAGAAATAATATTAAATGTGAATTTTATATTTTAAGTAATAATTTTTCCCATTCCTGAAAAATATTGTCATGTTTCATAACATTACAATATTTGGACTTAACTGAACTTTAGATCACCAACAGACCTGCCAGTAACAAGCAGAGCCTCAAAAGCTTTAGATCTGCCCAACATCCTTCAGAGGAGGCTACAAGAAAACACATCTGTAAGGCCATAGGGCACCAGATCTTCTCTTGAGTGCCAGAGTCACTCAGAGTAGCACAAGCATAACTCTCAAATGCTTCCAAACCCCGTTTCACCAGCTGGGGATGGCTATAGGCAAAAGGCTCTTTGGATGTGCCTTTTAAACTTGCTTTCCAGGAGAGGTGTCATACACTTCTCTTCATCAATTCATCCTCCCATCCATCCACTCAGCCATAACTCTTATAGAGGGAAGCTGAGATCAAGAGACACTACATTTCTGCAGGTTTTGCATAAGGGGATGCCTAGGAGAAAGGATAGAGGCCCACACTTCAGCTTAAATGAGTTAGTCAGGGCTCGGTGAGAGTTCCAGGTAGGGCTGGCCAGAGGAATGAAGCTAATGTGCTCCCTCCAGACCCTGCCAGTTAGGTTGTAGCAGGAGCTCTCCTAAGATATGGATCTGTAGAAACCATGTTCCACTGGCTGACACTGATATCCTCACCTCACAAGAAATTAAAAACTATCCTTTGTCTCTAACATTGCCTATGGATACCCAGCTTGTATGCTCTGCCAGAATTAAACCAAGATACAATTTTCTATCTCCACTAGGCTATTAAAGCCTACCTCTTTCTCAATCATTCCCTTAAAATATCAGTTTCTTTCTAGTCTCTAGCAAGATTTCTCCTTTAATACCCAGGCTATGCTTTAACAGTGATGATCTTTTTCTAATGTTTTCTTGAAGTTCACCTCACCTTGGGTCCCTGCTACTGCGGTAGGTTTCTCTCTTCTTCTTCTCATGCAACCAGACTTTCTGATTCAATGACCATTTTCATGACCTGTGGGCTACACCATGATAACCAGATTTGTGGTCTTGGCCCTTTTCCACAAGTAAGTTTATGTCGGGGTACTTTCCAGCACCACGACACATTTATCAAGTATCTCATTGTTCCTGTGCAGCAGTGAAGAGTTGGACACATTCACCTCATGATCCCAAAGTCTTAACTGTTTGCTTGTTATGTTTTGTATTTTCTCTTATCATGGCAGATACTTTGGAAGATGTCCCTGTTCACAGGTGTAAATTTATACTTGTTCTCTTCCAAATCCCTCATTAAAATGTGTCTTCAGCTGTGACACCTACAAAAAATGAAAGTGCAGGCTGTTTCTGTACTGACATCAGTGCTGCCAAACCAAATGGCAATATTAGTTTGTTTTCTCCTCATGTCCATGGCTGCTTTTCTGTCCTACATTTAAATTATAAACAATCTAAAGTGAATCTTCTCTTTTTGTCCTGTACATCAAGACCATGAGCTGCTGATTTAGGATTAAGGGCACCAACATAACAATAATAATGAAATAGAAGAGGAGGAGACACTATGATTTAATTTCTATCTAAACCTGGAACAATTTGTTAATGGAATTAGGAAGCTTCCTTTATGTAATTATCACTGAGTACGTCAGTCAAAGTCTAACTCCTGGTGTGTATCTTTCACCCTGATAATACAGTGTTTTAGAACTACATGAAGTACACCATTTAGATAAGCTGAGCCGGAATTTATGACTCTCCATTTGCAAACAGCTCCAGAGCACTAACCTGCACTTTCAAGATAGGAAAGCAAAGGACTCAGTTGGTAAGGCTTCATCCTAGAAGTGAGGAGAGCTCAAACAAAGAACATCTGCATAGTGTCTTTCCCCCACAACTGATACAAGAGAACAAAACCAAACATTTTTAAAATATTCAGGATTCCTCCTTCTTATTTTTTTAATAAGAATGTACAGATGTATTCTAATTCTGCTCCTTTACCCTGCTTCCTAGAAACCTTTAAAATGTACTTAGTTAAAAAAAAAAAAACAAACAAAAAAACAAAAAAAAAAAAACAAAAAAAACAAACAAACAAAAAAAACCCACCACACCCAAACCACAAACAAACATTTAAACCAATCCAAAGGAAAGAAGCTTAATAAGATTTTCTGAATGACATTGAGTCTTGGACAAAGTTTACAGGAAGACCAGGAATTAATCAGAAGATGCCTGTTTCCGACTGCCTGTTTTATCCACTGTACCTCCTGTTTCCCTACCGCTAGAACTATGCAAGTTCTTTCATTTGAAAATAATTGTGTTGTTTTCTTATTTATGGAAAATATGCCCTCCCCTTGAAAATTAGGCCTTAAAACTATAAACAATAAGAGCATATAAGTACTTGCATGTAAACAGGAACTACCCCACATAAAATGATAAACTAATAATTTATAAATGATAATGATAAATTTTTTTGCCTTTCTTGGTGCCCTGAGTAAATCTGAATTGATGGCATCACAGTCACATCAAATGCCACATTTCTGAATGACAGCAGTCTCTAGAAAAAGGTCTGACAAGCCTGAAGATCCCTGAATTTATTTTCATGGAAATAAACCAGTCCAGTTTCTGGTGTTCAAATCTGGAGAAATGCCCAGACCCACCTTCAAACTGCCATTCCCTTTGCCAGTCACCAGGTCCCCCCCATCCTGTCTAACTCACTGCCATCAGCTCAGCAGTCACTTTATGCCTGGCCAGTGGACCCTCATTAGCAACCATCCCACTGTGGCAGGAATTGTGGCTTCAGCAGTTCCAGGAGCCTGAAAAGATCTGGATATTTGCTTCACCTCTCTGAGAGGGACAGACCGTGAGCTACATGCACTTACACATTTCAGGCAGGCTGCTACAGCAAAGGGTCACTCTGTTCTGCTTCCTCTGGCACATGAAGAATGTGACTATTTGAAAGATGCGGTCAGACTTGAACCTGAGTGTAAATGTTTCAGTGAACTGTGCTGAGATCACACAGTCAGATCTTGTCTAGTTTCATAGCAATTTCACTTCTTCAAAACAGTCAACCTGAGCAAGCACCTTTTAAATTATTCAGTTAGATACCAGTTGTTTTCATTTACCTTTCAGAAACACAATCAGAGTTTGTGCCCCGATTGGTGCTATTTTTGAGTCAGTGTGCAGAGATACCCTCATCTGAGAGCCTTGGTCTAAACTCAGGATGATAATGTAGCATGGGTACATCTTGGATACATCTCAAATCAGATTCTTTTCATTCTACTGGAAATGCAATGTACCTTTTGAAAAGGAAGGAGATAAATTCTTAAACATAAGAAAAACACTGTCTGGGAAGAAGGTGTGACATAATGTTCTGGTCCGCTATTATATTGTCCTTTGGTTCAAATAAATGCACTTAGAAGGAAAGATGTAACAGGAGCTGTTTGGAACCTGATTATGTTCTTTTGCCAAGTAGGAAGGTTAAGCTTTGTTTGCAAGAAACATGGAGGAACTAATACAGGGAGAGAGAGAGAGGACACTAGGAGCTAGTGTACTGGTAGAAAAAAACAGGCTTGCATAGGAAGTGACTCAAACTAGTATGATCTGGTTAAAGATGCTATATTAGCCATGCTTTGAGTTATTCCTATTGAGGGGATTTAATTCTGTTCGTATTCTACAGGTTGGTTACTATAGATTCAGTGAATGCTATTCCTTGCCTTGAGATATTTATGTACAGTGCACAAAACAGAGCAGTTACTGACCAGGAAATTACTAAGTCATCTTTTGTGCCATGGTACACCCATCTTGGAGGCAACCACACATAATTTCCTCATATTGGTGACAACAATCCTACCTGATGTTTAGAGCTCATTTGAGGGCCCTGGAGAGGAGAGGTTGAAATGGCAGGAGGTGGATAATAATTTTTGAACTCTGGCATATTAAGATGATCACAACATGTGTAGACCCAGGAGGTCTCATTGTAATACCTTGTTAATGTCTTCAAAGCTTTTCAGATCTTTATGGAGTTATTCCACATGAAAAAATTAACCCTAATAGGTACATTCAATGACTAGATCCAACATGCAGAATAAAAGAGCCCTTGGGAGGAGGGTTAAGCTCTAATCTGCTTCTTTTTCCACTTTGTAGTGGAAGCAGATGTGGCAGAGAAGGGGCCGGCCAGCGTGAAGCCTCTGCACTCACATGGCTGATCCAGTGTCATGTATGATGTAAATGTGCATGTCACGACAGCTATCAGGTAGGGTGGGAAGGCCTCTGGCTCATTCTGTCCTTTCCTTAGGCCATTTCTGCTGGAAGAATAACACAGGAGCACAAAGCTTGAAATGTGCTCAGCACTGCTGACTCTCAGGGAACCTTACACTGGTGTTGGAAAAGAAAGAAAACACAATACTGTCTATGTATGCAATCACATCACACACTGCTTCACAAGGATGGGAAGGAAATGAAATGATACACAGGGGAGGAAGATCTGATTACTGAAAATTATATATACACTCTTGAGGTGAACAGTCTTCATCTAATTTGCAGGTAAATTAATGATTAACAAAGAAGCATGAATTGTTAAAAATAAATTTTAGCGACAGACATATGCAGCCTATTATGCTGATTTTTTTTCATTTAAGCCTTCGACTTCAATTCTTTTCTATATCTCTCTGTGCACTATGAGATGAACTGATGGAGAAGCAGCAGACTTACAAAAATGAGTTTCTTAGCAAAGATGAAAAGACAAAATTATCACAGTGCAAGAACAAACCAAATGATCTACACTGAAGTTAAAACAGAAAATAGAAACTTCATTTTTTTCACTCAGCACACAAATGAATTCCCCTCAGCACTACCACAAGATGTTGCAGAGGCCACAGGCAGGAAGGGAATGCCATGGAGGACAGAATAAATAATGAGTGGTGTGGAATTCACTGGTGACAACGACTGTGTAGCTGTAGAAATATCTAAAATGCTGACTACCAGGGTAAAGGCACAGTAGGTAAGGAACAATTTTTCTCTGCCCTGTGTGCTGAAGCGTGGTTACACCTGCCAGGAACAGGGCTGGGGCCTCTCAGAGCAGCTTTGGCAGAGGCTCTGGCAATGGTAGCAGGGCAGCTACATCAATCTCGAGTCAGAGATTTCACAATGCTGTGGAAATACACCTCTTCATATGCATCCACCACTCTGGCCCACATCCAGGAGACAATCCAGTGTTAGGCAATCCAGTTAGACACCAGTTGTGATTCCTAAAACCTGCTTTTCTTTTACATTGATCTTCATTAAAAAATCCTTCAGGTAAGTTTGCTTTCTTTCACCTTTGCTAAAGGGTTACTATTTTTCTTTCCAAAGCAATTACACTAGAAATATGGTATATTAAGAAAAAAAAAAAAAAAAAAAAAAGGAGGAGGGGGAGCATCTTTGGTGATATATCCTTGTGAGGCTTTGTTCTGGGTACTTCTCGTAGTGAGAGACTTGTCTTATTGCAAGCAGCAAGGAGCATAGAAATATTTGCCATTTATGTATATATGCACATAGGTAACTGTCGTGTAGCCCGACTTCCCTCAGTTATCCGGAAGCAACAACTTGTGTCACCAAGGTGTCCCCAGAGAAATAATCTGTTTGCCAACACTGGACTGCATTATAATGGAGAATACAAACCACACAGGCAGGAAACCATAAAACCCCTCAAGTAACTGTAGCCAACAGCTAAGGCGCCTGGAGTGGCAGTGGGCACCGAAGCCAGGCACAGGGAGGGATGCAGTCCCAGGCCTGTTGCTTGCCAGTGCTCGTAGCTGGATGTTGTCGCCTGTCCCATCACCACCCCTGGCCGTTTTCTCTGCCGATTTTACCCGGTTCCCAGACCCAAGAGGAAGTTAATCACTAATCACACAGCCTGGACACAGCAAGGTGCCCCGGCCGGGGCGGGGCCGGGCGCACCCCTCCGGTGGGCTGCCTATCCGCCCCCACCGCACCGCCCGGGCGGGAATGCTCCGGGGGACGCGGCAGGCCAGCGGCACAGACATCGGTTTTGCAAGTGACCCTGGACAGGAAAGGCGCTGTATGCAAAGGGGAATAACCGGGAAAGCTCCCAGGCAATGAGTGGCGTGGAGCTGCTGATGGGGTTTTTTGCAAGGCAAATACAACCCAGGAATTCACGGGGATAAGGCAGAGCAAACATTAACCTCCCGCGCCGGTGGCTTTGCGAAACAGCCGCTACCACGGCTCTTTTCGTTTGCTGCTCCATTTTCATGGAAAAAGAGTTCGTGGCTCAAAGCCAGCTGTAAATTAACAACTAAGTGAAACCATTATGTCAGTGGGATGCTTTAATCGGTTTACAAAACACTGCTCGAGGTACGATGCATATTCGTAGGCAGGAAGGGAACTCAGGCGGATACCCGGGATGTGGAAACCTAGCGGGGTCACCGGCCTCGGCCCCGTCTGGCGGCCAGCGGGGAGAAGGGGACAAGGACCACCCCACGAGTCCCCCGCTCCCCCGAACATCCCCACAGCTGGCGGCCGGGTTTTTAGTAACGTTTTGCCTTAGGACGTCTTCATTAAAGTNGGTCCCGGGTGGGCGGATCCTCCTTCCCCCGGCCCCTCCCGGCGGGGCCGGCCGCTGCCGTCCGGAGAGACAAGACACACCTGCCCCGAGGGGACCGGGGGCGTAGCAATGATGACAAGAGCAGCCCAGTGTTAGGGTTCAGTTCCAGCTGATTTTATTTCCTTCCCGAAGAAAAAAAAAAAAAGAAAAAAAAAAAAAAAAA
>WEIU01018388.1:0-14302 GCA_013389925.1 Aegithalos caudatus
CTCCTTTAAGCAGAACACAAAACCCATGATTTCTTGTCCCACGTAACAGTAATGATCAGACTTGGTTCAGTGTCACAGAAATAACTGTTAATAGGTCTAAACTCTCCTCTTCAGAAAACAAAGTTATATGCCTAAAAGACATGTTTGAAAATAAAAATCAAAGTACTAGAGAGAAAACCTAACATCTAGCTTAATAGGACCAAAGTGCAAATTTGCTACTACATTATCAGGAAAATTACCTGCCACTTAAGTGACAGCAGCTTTAAATCTCTACCTTCTTGGGGATGGAATCCAAAACTCAAGCAATTAAATTCCATTAATATATTTTAACAAAATATTTACTATAAATGCCTGAATTGAGAGGTGACCAACTACACTAAGTATGTTGCTCTTAAAACTTTGATTTCACTATCTTACTATAATCTTAGTCTTAACTTTCTTCATGATTAATAAGTTATTTACCCATCTTGTTTACCTAGCAAACAATGAACACTCAAACCATTCTATGATATTACAACTTTTAAACATAAAAGCAATAAGCAATATTTAATATAATGACTGACAAGACAACTTTGAGAAATAAGTGCTTCTTTCATGTATATATTATTTAATCATGAAAGCAGACATTACGTCCTCAATGAACTTCCTTGGTTAATACACACAGATTTTAAAAAATAAGATGTCAAAGAGTCTCACATGACAATTATAAAGGGAAGCAAAACATTTAAATTTGAAAGGACCAGGATCTTTTGAAGAGGAACTCAGTAGTTCTCTGGTGTGTTTGCTAAGTTTTTAAAGGCAGTTGTAATCACATATCAATTTGGGATTAAAAAAGAAACAAACTTGGTTTCATATTAGCTCAAATATGCAATATCCTATCTGATGCCTGGAAGAAAGCTAAGAAAACAAGATCTCATACAGTACCAATGATAGAATGTTTGACATTTGCTATCCTATACAATATTAAAAGCACCAGCTAGAAGAGAATTCCTGCTCAGGTGCATATTTCTGTTTGTTTCAAGAAAACCAGTTTCCATTTTACAATGGAGATCGTCATAATCGAGTACGTGCACTTTTGTTAGCAGCAATTGTTTCATTGAGCTACTGATTAAACAGATTAACTCTTACCTACTTGATACTGGGTGTAATGAAGCAAACCACTAGATACTATAGAGGACAGTAAAAATTATTCACCTATGCAATTATGTGCAGTCAGACCAAAGTCTGATTCTGTCTAAGGTTGGCAGACACGAACAGGATCTTATTCAAAACCCTTGCAGCAATAGGTAGCTTGTGTGTCAGAAATCTGTGTTCCATCATAACATCCATCTCTCAGCAGACCACAGCTCAGGCAAGCTAATTTCTGACTAAACTGCTTCTGGATCCACCATCTGCTATCTGCTCAGCCAGAATGAAATAAGCAGAATAAAACCTGGTCTCTTTGTAAGAGCTGTACTATTAATGTTGTTTTAACTAGTTTTGGATATTCTGAATGACTGTTGGAAAAAAATGGATTTGATAGATCAAAATGATTAAATATTTGACTCAAACATAAATCATGACAAATAAATACTTTGCTCCCCAAACCTCCTTAAACAGTCTAGAGACGTAAGGCATATTAATATTAACAGTTCAAAATATGGAATAATAGCAAGATAAACTTACCGGTTCTGTAAGTGTGCTGTCCTTTTCTAAAAACTGAACTACACAATACGCCAGCTACAGTAAAAGTAAAAGAGTTTTATTAATTCTCACTAGGAAATGGAACACATTTTGAAGTCACTAGCCTAAGTCAAGAATAATTTTGAATGCTTCAAATAAAACACAAGTTTCTTCTGCAATTTAAAAAATGTAAAATTTAAAAACCTATTTTGCAGACAACTTAAGCAGCAGAGTAAAAAGGCTTTAAAAATTCTTTCCAACCTTTGCAAGTCTGTCCTCACCTTCTTCTGTGTTATAATATAGACACATATGACTCGGTGTTTTCTTTTTAGACCCAGCACTTTGCATTTCACACTTCATCTTTTCAAATATAGGATTTAAAAATCATGATCTTGTCCTCTAGAATGCTTTCCACTTACTAACATTGTGGTGTCCCATGCTGATTTAGTATTTTCTATTTTATAACCTAAGTTAGATAAAAGTGCATTGAACAGCTGTAAATCTTTGGCTTTTTTTATATATCACAACTAATGACAACTATGCCTATCAATGTAAGCTGATGCAACCTGAGGCTGAATTACAGTACTTACCAACTGCAATGCTGAGAATGAGACTGTCCACCTGTGCCTAAATAGTGAAGTATTACATCCCTTCACTCCACAGGCCAACAAACCCAAAGTAAGCGGGAGATCACTGCTCATCTCACAGACTGTTTAACCATCTTCCTAAAGTCTCTCCATTTACTGAAGTTCATTTGATGACTCAATTCCTTTCCTCTTTTTGATGATTCCTACCAGGAATGCCCCATGGTAATTTGAAGACTGTGCCAAGATTACTATAGCTGCTGTTCTTCCCTGTTCTGAAGTAAATTTATTACAAAAATTAACTTTCTCCATGTATGTCTTTAGCAGAAAATCCTTCTATCTGCCACTGTTTCAATTTGAATTTTTATGCATCTACTTCAGTGTTTCACACACTAAATTCACTTGAAGTACCTTTCCATTTCATTCAGCAGGACATGCAGGAGAAGCATCCCTGAGTGACTACCCTGATTTTACTGATGCTGAACAGCAATGCAAGTCAGCTGAAGGTTTTGGAGAATTAGTTTGTGATTTAAGGGCAATGGATAAAGAACAGTATGTCTCAGGTCAGTAGAAAAGCTGGTGATCACTGCTGATACCTGTTCTAGCTGAGATACTAAAGGTCTTGCTGTTCACACCCCAACAGGTTTTGTTCGTGGCATTAGAAAATAAAAAATAAATTCTGAAATGGGAGGCATTTTATTCTATTACTTCAGCAGCAACTGATGGAAGCCACTGAAGAGAAGATCCAAAGCAAATGCTTATAAGCATCTCTCATTGCTAGAGAATAGTAATTATAGAAAAGATATTCTTAAAAATACAAGTCGTTAGTAGTTATTTGAATAAATGGTACTTAGAACTTGGGAGTACTCAAACTACATACTAAATACTGAACTTTCAAATTAAAACCCTAAAAGTTGTGTAACAATCTCTCAGAAAATTTCAGCATATCCTAACAATACTGTATTTTCTCTCACACTGTATGATTTCTCACTCCTCTAGAAATTCTGAATGGAACTAAGTTTAGCACAGAAAAGATACAGATGGTTTAAAAGCAGGATGCAACTCGGAAGCCCCCTTTTTTCTGTGTACTTCTAAAAGGATTTATTGAATTAAATAATGATGCCCTAGTAAATTCCCAATTCCTTTCAAAACACCAACAAACCGAATTCGGCTGAATTGCTTTGTGTAATTTAGAATAAAGTGTTTATAGATGATATTCATTAAAACCATACTTTTCTGCTATTTTTCATGTCTAAACACTACAGACAAGAAGATAAAAAAATCCTGTGTGGATAAATACTAAAAACTCTCACATTAACTGACTACTACATGCATTTCACCTACAAACACTACAGTGCTTTTTTAGAAGGTACTATTGTGGACACATGTTTTCTTTTTAATTTTTCTATCAACAAGTGAAGCATTATAGGCATATGTGTTAAGTAATTTCCCCAGGCAGATTATCAGGGAAGTTTTGGAGCTTAGAACCAAATTTACAGCAGATTTACTCAAGTCCCCCAACCTCTTTAAGCAAGCTTACTTAGACACTAGTATGAAAAAACCAAGCAAAACTTACCTGTGGATGGTAGACACTGAGTGATTTCACTTTGTGCAATGGTAACAAAACCTTCAATAGGAATATTTTGTGCTCTTCTTTTAATGGTAAGGCAAATCCATTAATTATGCTGCCAGGGAAAGAAATTTAAAAATAAAGATCAGTAATTATATAGAAGTCTGCACTAATGTACAGGGTATACAAAAATTCTTGAGCTTTTCTAATATTTACATATGAACAGTCAAATCAATCTCTGTCCATACCTTAACCAAGTTTTTCAGAAGTTTCAAATTCCTCTTCCAAGCTGCACATCAACTGTACCTAGTTCAGACTTCACCCTTCACTATGAACACTCACTGTTTCAAAGCTTTGAATACACATCTCTCCCAGCTTCTTCATGGTATTAACAAGTGAAACAGACTGGATGTAGAAGAGGTAATCCAGGACAGCAGACAAATCAAAACAACTTCTACTTAACTATCAGTATTTCTGCAAGGCCCTAGAGTACAGCCAAACAGAATTCCAACACAAGACATCCCAGTTACAGCTGAGTGCAGATGTAGCTCAGTACTGGGTCAATGGCACCTTTACCTAAACCCACAGCACTAGAACAAGAAGCTCTGTGCCAACAATATGCTTGGTGAAACTTCTTAATGGACTGGATGAATAATCAAATACAGAACAGTTACAGCACAGAAGCCTCATTGAGCTAATAGAAATTTTGATTTGGAAGCCTGAGGGGGTAAAAAGTCCCCAAACCAAACGAACATCACTTTTAAATTTGCAATACTTGAAGCTAACCTAACAAAACCAAGAATGAAAAAGCTGGTGACTCTAACAGTGCAGAAAATTTAGCTCCATATTCTAGCACTTAAACTTTATAGCTTTCATGATGACTTTTGGTAAGTGTTACTTGAGTAGTAACTTTTGATGAGTGTGTTGAAGTAATGATGGACATGTAACTTCTTTAATCACATTTAATTGAAAATTAAAGAACTGATCTGGGCAGGCACATAGATCTAGGAAATTTTAAAACATCTTTCCGATTTCAACAGCCTTCTGGGCTACATTAGAAACAGCACTGCCAGTAGAGGTGAAGGATCACCTCTGCTCAGCCCTGGTAAGACATCTGGTGTTTGTGTCCAGGAAAAGGATGCAGCCATACTGGAGGGAGTCCAGTAAAGTGCAATGAAGAGGCTGCATCTGACATACACAGGTAGGCAAAAAAAGCTGCTCAGTTTGAAGCAGAGAAGGCTCAGGGGGATCTCAGCCATGTGTACAAATACATGAAGGGACGGTGTGAAGAGTCAGACTGTTCTGAATGATGTGCATTGAAAGGGCAAGAGACAAACTGAAAGACGGGATATTTTATTCAAAGACAAAAAAAAACCCCAAAAAACAAAAAAACTTTTAATTGTGAGTGTGATCAAACATAGGAACCTGCTGCCCAGAAAGATAATAGGAGTCTACATCCTTGCAGATATACAAAGCCTGACCAGACACAACCCTGAGCAACCTGCTCCTGCTGATGTGTTACTTTCATGTGCAAAGATATGGAAATACCATGAAGTCATCCTAACTGAGCTTTGGCAGTGTATTAATGTATAAAAAAGTGCCAAAGCTTGCACATGGATTACTGAAATCAGTTAATAAAGAACTCACTAGTTTCAATGAGGCTATCAGCTTTAAACTGTAAAATTTTAGTGTCTAAGGCTTACAGATACATCACTGAAGTCAGAGAAATTATGGGGTTAGTAAAATGAGGTTTCTGAAGTTTTATAACCTGTGCTTCCTTTATTTACCCACTATGTGTTCAGTGAAGAATTTTTAATAAATTTCAACCCACTACATTTTACTTGTAGTTGCTTTACAACTAATGTTAATTACAAGGATCCTAACCAGAAAAAAGATCAAAGAGTAGGATTACAAAAATTGTCATATCCCAAAACACTGCCACAAGGTTCAAGTTCTGTGTTTCTACAATGTTACACAAAAAACTCTTGATTTTTGAAGTTTACTCTTAAAACCAAATGAGTTTACTTAAACAAAACCTACAGCTTACCTTCCCAGTATTTCCAGTAATTCTGCTATGCCATTGTGATGTTCCGTTTCATAAATAAACCTAAATAAATGAAACATTTTATGGGGTTACTGCTGAAGAGAGATACAAATCTAATACTGAGATCCCCATCTAACATTACAGGTAGCCTTGAACCCAAATATTTTAGTCACTTAGTAGAGACATAGTGGAAAAGAAATTTTGTGGAAACAAAATCACTAGCACACCCAGATGCTTTCAACCTTCACACCTGCTTGCCCTTTTGTTCCACATTTAACAAAGCAGTCTACACTCAAGCTTTTCCCAATACTCCTATTTTATGCCATTTTAATAATTCAAAGAACAGCAAATAACACTTTAAATATTAAAATAACAAGAATATCTGGCATAATTAAATGCCATGACTCAACCTTCTATAGGAAACGCAAGCACAAGGTGTTCAAACAGTTACTACTTCTGGATGTAAAAAGCTTTTTGGCATTACAGATCTCTGTGCTTGTAATGAAGTCACATTTTCCTGGAACTTCTTTTGACAGAACACTGTAATTTACTAGGCAGTCACCTTTCCAGCCTCCTTCCCATGAGTGTAAATTTATTGACAAAATTCATGGCTTCAGGTAATTTGCAGAGTTATAAAAATTTACACTTAGGAGAAAATAATTCCACTAATTTGAAAGCATTTTTTAATTTGAAAATTTGTCACAGGCTGACATAATAACAGCTATTTTTAATCTAGAATATTTGAAGCGGCAGTTTTTAATCCTTAAAGACCCTTTCCATAATTCAGGACAACAATTCCAAGCAAAATAAAACACACTGATGCAAAAAGGCTAGGATTGAATTAATAGGCACATACAGGTTTAGTAATTTTTAAGAAGTATTTTACTTCAGGGAAAAAATAGATTAATGCACCATGTGGAAATAATTCATGTAATTCTGGTCAATGACTAAAAGACAAATGAAGGCCACACATTTCTTAGGTAAGCACAGTAATAAACGGACAACTTGAAGGTAAAACTATATGAAAATTAAGTATTTTTAAGGTTGTAAACATACTTCAAGAGTTTATCATTTCACATAGCCCAATTCATTAATTCAAAACAGAAGCTGGAACAACTTCACTCCTTGGTGATCATATCCAAGTGCACCAGTTTACGCTTGGATGCAAAATTTTTAAACTTTAAACTCCTAAATATTATTCAGCTAAGTGTGCTTTCCTGTAAGTTTGTGGTTTTTCTCCCACAACTTTGTAGCTGTGCTAATTATATAGTCTCCCAAATGTATGTCAGATTGAAAACTCTCTTATAGAAGGTGTATAAAGTTGGTCTAATGATCAGATCAGTTCTTATTCTGTCAAAAACTTAGCAGAACTATCTGTATTTGAAGACTTTGCTTCCATTATCTCTGAAAGGGAAGTAAAACAAGTGGCACTTTTAAAACACTTTTCAGAAGTGCATATAATGTGCTATGATGCTGTTTTCCCATCTGGTTCAAGTAATTTGACCAAATTATGCATTTTGGATTTGATTTAATAAAATCCACGAGGAACTGATTAATGTGTAGGGAAAAAAAATCTGCATCCTTAAGATCCACCTGCACTTTTTCCTTGGGATATACTGGCTCCTCACTTGTTCTGTGAAGTCAACTTCCAGCTGACTGCAGGACAGTACAGGTTCATTATTATTTTGAAGCAGCTCCTCTGTGCCCCTTCCAAAGGCTCAGTCACAGGCACAGGCAGGAAGAGCAGCTCTCTGCAGCGGGTACTGCCAGGTGCCACTCACGACATGGCACTGAGGGCCTGGCAGCTTTCTGCTGCTTTCTTAAACAGACAGCACCACACATTCGTTTTGGGATGAAAACAGTGGCAGAGAAGCAGCATGACAGAAGGAGTGTAAAGCTGATCTGTAACATTATTTTTATAAAAGCAAGGAATATCAGAATGAAAAAGTTTAAACAGTCACTACAGACTTGCAATCACACTGGATGAAACAGCAATAAAAACACACTTCCAAAGACCTTTGTTAATACAGGGGATTAATTTTTCATCTTCTTTTTTTTTTTGCATCAGTGATAATATTACAGTTCATTCTATGGCAAGAAACAAATATTTCACATGAGCTCAACTACACATGTCAGTTCTGAGTGAAGAAGAGGCAGCAAACATATTCCTTCTTCAAGCAAATGACAGATCGCTGTCATTCAATTTCAGCCAATTTTCTGCATTATAAAGAACTACACCTTATTAAGGCATTAGTGTAATACAAACACTACTACCAAAAAAAAAATAAAGCCTCCCACAAAGATGCCAAACCACCCACTAAATCATATACTAACTCAAATTTCAGCTGCCAGATTTATGTCATGGGCAAGACTACCCTAATCTAAATCTCCTGTAGAGGTATTATTATTAGATGTAGCAATATTGAGTATAAACATATTAAGAAATTTAAAAATTGCTATCAGTGTCTTGGAGTGTTTTAATTGCACACCTGATCACATGTACCATAATGCAAAGATGTTGACATACCTATAAAATATATTATTAATTTGTTTCCGGATGTAAGCTCTTAAGCCTAAGAATTTCCCATATATTCTGTGAAGAGTTGTTTTAAGAAAATCTCTTTCACGAGGATCTTCACTGTCAAAGAGCTCTAAAAGCTGAAAAGAGGGGAAAAAAGATGCACTTTAACTGAATCTACTGCATTGTGAAAATAATTTAGAACTTGAAGTCAAAAGAATCTTTTTTTACCTCACCTGTAATACAAACTTCTGATCAATATATTTCTTAGCTATATTAGGTTGAAAATCTGGAGATTCTAAAAATCTTAAGAAAAATTCATAAACAAGCTGGAAAAAATAAACAACAAAAAACACAGTATTAGTTTTTTAGACAATAAACATTTTATAAGCATCACGTTACTAAAACTGCTGATTAGTTGCTCAGAACTGCAAAATCTTTAGTTATATTTATCTATATAACACAGTAACAGCTTTGCTCTTGCTATCCCGACAAATTACAGAGAACTTGAGGCTCTTTAAACTGCAGAAATTCTGCTGAGCTCTATCACTACACTTTACTGAAATGACACAGAGTCATCTAATATTTATCATGCCCAAAGTACACGTTCTAAGAAGTCTCTGTTCTCCTCTGTTTGTCACGGTACCTCTGCAAGCTAAAGCTGTGCCAGGGCCAGATCAAAGCATTCATAGTGACAAACAGAAGCTCATTTAAAATCTCAGCAGTTACATCTCTACCACAAGAAACAATGAGCCTTTAACTTATAACAGCTGATTTTTTTTAAAAAGATTTTCACTTATAATTCAAGAAACACATTTAAAAATTACACAGAAAAGTAATTGGTTTGAGGTAAACACATAACCCAAACAATTCAGAATAGATAAACAATGAATTTAATATCAAAATTCTGTTACAGACTGTGATGTCTCAGGCTCCTGGAAGTACCTGTAGATGAGGCCATGCAGCTTCTAAGGTTGGTTCATCTTCCTCTGGATCAAATTCTGCTCCCGTTGGATTGGAAGATGGTGGTAATGTTCGAAACATATTAACTGCAAACTGAAATTACATGTGCCTTTAAGAACTCTGAAACAACTGAATGACTAAAAAAAAAAAAGACTTCCAAGATGGCTTTGACTAAGAATTCTTTACATTAACTGTTTTAATTAACATTTGCAAAAATACCAGCTATATAATGCAGTATTTGAAACGGTGAGGAATGTTCATACTTCTTTAAATAGTTCTAACTTGGAGAACACTTTTCCACGCAGTAAGTACTCTCCGAAGCACAAAACTACTGTTGGGATGTGTTTTATGAGGACACTGCTCTGATCTTTCTACACCCAGACATGTATGTAAGCAAATGGATGTAAAATGTTTAAACAAACATTTTTATATGTACACACTTTATAGGGCCTTGCAGCAACCTGCAAAACCGTAAGTCAGAAATAGAGGTGCAAACCAAAGATATCTCACATCTGTTCTTCTCTGTAAAATATTAGTTTCATTTCACATTGTGGCTGCATACATGTGGGAACACTTCAAAACCAAATTCCACAACACCCCCATCCCCAGTGGTATTTCTCTTAAACCATGTCCATATACCTGACATTACAGAGCACCTAGGGGGGAGAACTACACACCCTAATCCTTTCAGTATTTGAATTCTGAACCCCCTGAAAAACATTTAGCATCCTCACGGAAGTGGCCCAGTCTCCAAGTGCCTGTCTAGATACAGGAGCCAAGGAACATATGCATGTGCTGTCCTGCCATCTCACATCTGACAGATGGCTGAGCAGACAGTGGGAGGCAGTATCAAACTGCATCAGCTAAATCTGCAAGGTTTACGTTATATTCCCATGAGGGAAAAGTCATCCTGATGCTCTGTTTTTCTGCATAATATTCCTTCATTCAAGCAACTTAGAAATAGGTTTGATACACACCAAGACTGACATGTCAGAGTAATTACTACTGCAGAGAATTAAAAGTAAAGCTTTACGTTCCCCCTTTAAAAAGCATGGACATCAAATGATTAACCATCTCTAACCTTTGTTTAAAAAATATGGTGAAATTTTGCACTAGTCGGTGGTCATCTAAGAAAACAGCTCCAGGAAGACCAGACCTGACATCTAAAACTTGATAAGGTTGTTAAACAAATGGAAGAATAAGCTTAGCTAAAGAATTCTTAAAGTCTCAGGTTCTCACTGTAAAAAAGAACTTCTGGATCATGTCTGGTGTTAGCAACAAAGTTTTTTGTAATTTGTATTTTTGAAAACAGAAAATAGACTAAAAACCTAGAGAATATTTTTTCCATGAGAAATGGAACCAGTGAAGCCTGATGTGATCTGTCTTGCATTTTATATCCTTGACCAACAGAATACAAAACTGCTCAAATCAAGCTGCAGGATCTTGCATTGAAAGCACAAACCTGAAACTTGTCTATTAAACCACTGAGGTTTAGGAAAACTTACAATGAATTAATATCAGTGAGTCCTTTAAACATCAAGTGGCTGATCTTTTTTTAAAATTTCTCAGCCTTTTGACCAAACAGACAAGACACAATCTACAAAGCCTGATCTCCTCTAAGGCCAATTTCCCACAGAAGTAGAAGTAAACACAGCATAATTGAAAAACATTTCCCTTCCCAGCTCCTCCTCCCACCATCAAAATTCCACCAGCCTCCCCCTCGCCCCCCTAAACTTATGAAATTAAGAGTCTTTATGAACACTGGCCTAGTGTGCCAAAATTCTGTCATTGCTGCCAGCACTAACAACACTTGACTTCAAAGGACATAACAGGAGGATGGGAGAACAAAAAAGGAAAAAAATACAACCTGTATTTTTACTGGTTCAGGGTAAAAAATTTTGCTGTAATGGCAGTCAACAACCTTGCTTTTCTTGTGGCCCTTTTCATAAAATAAGAAAATATTTTCCAGCAAGTAGGCATCAGAGATACTACACATTTTCTCCTCCCTTTCAGCTGAGCAGCCTGAGTGAAGCTTGATGTGAACAGCTCTAAATCGAGAGGCACATAAGCTGAAAGTCTGTGCCTTCTGTATTCATATGAAGAAACCCAACCTTATAAATAGAGCAACAAGCAGCACACTTTGACTTACAGCAATTCCTCTTATCCTAGAGCAAAGATAGAAAACCACACCTGCAATGCCCCTTTGAAAACAAAAACAAAAAATCCCAACCAAACAAAAACCCAACAAAACCTCAAGCTCACATGGGTATACCTGTGTATGTAGTTTTAATAATGCATGAAAAGTTGCACTGAAAACCACTTCAGCTGCTGAATAAAATTGGATCTGGTTGAATATATAGTATCAATTACAAAATGTAGTACTACCCTATGTGCTAGTGCACAATAGAATATTCTCATAAAGCCCTGCTTTATTCTAAAGCCAAGCTAAAAAAACCCATGTATTATTTTCCAGGTAAGAACGTGCAATGGATGCTTTTCATCACAAAACCCTAAATATATCATGTTCATTTACAAAATTTACTCATTTGCCTACACCTTTTATAGTCTTGAGAAGAGGTACTTAATTATATTACAACTGGGAAATGGAACTTGTGAAACAAGCAGTTAATAAAACATTTCCTTTCCCATCACATCTTTGCTTAGAAATATAAAATTAATTTGAAGGACATATCAGCTGGCTCTTTGAGGAAGAAAGGGAAAATACTCTTAAATCCACTGTGAAAGAAGAACATTAAATCCATTTTAGAAATTAATTTCTCCTACCTTTTGAAAAAAAAATTAGGCTCAACATTAAATTATTAGCTAAGCCATTAGATGAATACATAGCTTAAAGAAAAGATCTTACTATAATTTAGTCCAAGATATTTACAGTAAAAAAAAAAAAGGATGGGGTGGACAGACATGACACGAGCATTAAGACTACAAAGAATAAAGAAATTATAAAGTAAATGTTTCTTTTGTCAGAGAGAAAGAATGTTTGAAGCTCTTGAAAGGGAAACATTATTTTATTTTTAGTAAACAGATAACCTGTGAAAGTCATTGCCCTAAGTGACTGGCCTAAGTAATAATTTAATAACACCAGACAGAACTTGGACACACACACATATATACAGCATGTACACATGTACATACACAAACAAGTAACTGCCAAGTTGTGAAGTCTGGCAGAACAGCATTGCAAAATCCCAGTTCCCTGCCAACTCTATGAACTTTCCAAACTTAGAACTATGCTCAAAACGGAGTATTTCTTGATACTAATAACTTTGTTGAAAATGCTATTCTTTACAAATATAATTCAGTGGCAGTAGCAGCACATGACTTATCAATGTTTCTTGGAAGAGTTTTAAAGTACATGACGACATTGCACTTACTTTCCTTAAAATCTCCACAATCAATTCAGATATATATCTAGAATTTAGCAAATGTACATGACAATCTTCACATACTTGCCTGAAGGAAAGATCGTAACAGCTACTGGAGAAAGAATACAGTTGCTTCAACAAATGACCAAATGAAAAAAAAACTGTCTGAATTTAACCTCAAAATACCAGTCCAGGTGCTTTCACTGACAGTGTCTCTCACAGTGCTGTGTAAAATTCAGACAAGGAAACCCCACTCCCATTTGACCCTTGCACATAAAAAGCATTTTAAATTGACCAAAAGATTTTTTTGAACACTGCATGCTACCAGCAAAACACTGGCAACCAAGATAGCAGCCAAATTCTGCTGCAAGATCTGTTCAACTGACCGAAGTGCAGACTTGGTTACCACTGGGTACATCTGGAAGCAAAGAAAGTACACATTCTTAGCCAAATGTGTAATCTGGCCACAACTGTTTGATGGAGGAAGAAAATGCAGGCAGAGAAAGCACAAGATGAACTATGGGCAGTTAAGAATTCTTGCACAGAGCAAACACCAATGTCTGACATCGGTATTCGAGAACTCATCACAAACTCCACTTTACCCAAAGTAAGTCTCAGCAAGCTTATTCTCTTTCAAATCTCTCCTTTCAACAGTGTCAAGTACTCCAAAACAAGCAATCAAACAGAAAAACCTTCAAAGATATAAATAAGTTATTTAAATGGGAAAAGCCATGATCCCACATCTCCCCATTAACCATCCTCAATGCTTTGGGTACATGTTTGACATCCAGAGTTACATGTAATCCTCACATACTCAGAAATACTCATGGAAATAAATTCTGTCTCAGTAAACACTTAAGGCTGATTTAGATAACAATCTTCATCATAAGCAACATCCTACATACTATAAATCCTTAGAAACTTGGAAGGAGCTTCAAGGTCTCCGATTTGCAGGAAGACCACTAAATCTGACTAAGTTCACATTTATGTTAAAGCAGCACTGTTTTCCCAACCCACTGAAAATTCACCCTAAGTTATAAAGCCTTGGGAAAAACAATCCTGTTACACACAGCCAAGAACTTCTTGTAGGCTTATTAGTCAGGAATTTCAAAAGATGCATTCTGTTCTCAGGGTTTTGCAGACAACAGCTACAGACCTCAACCCAGCTGCTACTCCAAGCCACCGGTGTCTGGTCACCACCACGGTGAGAGCTGAAACACTCTGCTGCAATTTCGTGGCCTCCTCCTCTGGAGAGGACTTGCACACAACAGAAAAATAAGCTAAGTCTAGTTAGCCAGGATGTGGATAGTGAAAAGGAAGGGACAATGCAGGTCTGGATGGTTCACATAACTTGTTCCAGCAGAAACATCATCTGCCATCCTGCGAACTTAATAAAGTCTGACACACATTCTCACCTCTGAACACATAATGAAGGCAGTCTCTGGTACCAAACAGGATTACAAGTGTCAAGCTTGCACAGGAGATCTTATTCTAATCTTCCAATTTTTTAAAATTTCAGTTTTACAATTTGCATGTTTTAAAACATGTAAATATATATTTTTATATATATAATATAGA
>WEIU01018388.1:14401-40045 GCA_013389925.1 Aegithalos caudatus
ATGTACATATTTATATTATGTTATATTTATTTATATTTATATATTTACATATGTATTTAACTTCCCTCCCTATTTTTATAAATACAAGATTTTGTTTTTTTACCAACTTAAACCATCACCTAATTCTGCTTCATATATGTATCTAGTTTCTGTCTTAGAAAAATGAAAAATCAACACTGGCACTAAAGTTTCAAAGTCCTGTTATTCTTTTGCAGGCATGCAAACATAGTTGATTTTTTTTTTAAGATTTCAGCAAAATTTCTTAAGCTAAATTGATACAGTTGAAGAAGCAATGTTGAATTATAAAAGAGAAAGTTCTCATTGTTACATCACTTACCATATGTACTACTTCAGGGTAAATAGGTTCTGTAATCACATTGCGATTGTGTGTGATATATTCTACCATTTCACTTAAAGCTGCTCGTTTTACTTCCTTCCACTTTAGGTCACTTAGTGGATCAGAAACAAAGTCAAAAAGTACACAACATTGTCGTAGCTTCTGGATAAAAAGCTTTTCTTGATCCGCTGGAGGAACATCTGGAAAGTGAGAATAATTAAACACTGTTTAGATTATACTGTAGTGAATTCCCTGCCCCCCCTTTTTTTACTTTATGAAACACAGGTATAGAAGCATTTAAGATTACAAGCAAACTTTCTAAATCTTCACAGAACTTTTAAGAATATCATGTTCCAGAGTATAAACCCCACTAAAATACTCTGTACATGTCAGGGTGATTTAAAAAATTCTGTAATAGTGATGCATAACTTGCCCTTGCCAGAAACAGACCCTGCATGGAAAAAATACATACTTGAAAAAATACCTGCATGTGCTTTGTGTTTTGCTTAAATAATCCCATGAGCCATTAAAATGATGGATAAATAAATATATAAATACATAAATATATAAATGTATATATAAATATATAAATATATAAATTATACAGACTAAAATTATAATAGAAATTATAAAATTATATTATTAAAATATAATATAAATTATACAGAGTAAAAACTTCCAGGATCAGGATTTAAATATCTAGGAAATATGTTACCTAGGTAACTGGCCAGAGGTAAGGAAATCAGTACCATGTTTTGACTGCAGCAAAACCTCGTGTCCAATTAAAATGGCCACATGATTACAGCACGAAGCTTAAGACATGAAATGTGAACACACCACAGAGAGTCTGTTTATACCATTTTATGTTCCTGCATAATGACTTTTTTATTGTTAGATATGAACTACTAAGGCAGTAATAGCATGTTAAAAAATAGGACTAGATTGACTTTGTAAATAGTTCTGCAATTTACTCCCACTTCTTCCAGTTGATGACTTTTTCCTTAGAGTATCATAAAATGCTAGAATTTTCTTACACAAGCAGCAAGAGGTACCATCCAAGTATTTCATGTAGTATTACTGAATATAAGCACACGTGTATGTACAATCTAATTATTGAATGTTCAACAGATTTACAGTCCAGTTGTTTAAATAGCAGTTGCTCTCTATACGTGCCTGAAAACTTCCTATGATAACAAAGATGGAATAGCTCCTCTATCTCAAAGAGAAGTTGCTTTCCAAAGTATTTTTGACATAAAAACCTGGAATACTTATTTGGTTTAAAACAGCTGGCATTTTTTTTAAAGTTACATGTGCCTAAGTGCTCTGAAGAATAATTCCAGTAAGAAAACACTGTATAGTAATAGCCCTTAAGGACATACAGAATAAAAATCGAGCCTTCATGAAAGAAACCACAATCAATTTACTTTGGTGTCACCAAGACACCTGAGACAGTGAAGAATTCTAGAAGTACAAAGAAGGTAACAGGTGTCCCTATGCAGAACAACAACTTTGTGACAATAAACTAAAATTCCTGTCCAGTGTTGTGAACAAAGCCCCACAAATTTTGTATCTGAATTCCCACGCTTTTGTTTATTTGAATTAAAAACTAAAATAATGAATAATTTATCCCAAGAAAATATCAAAAAAGTAGTTAATTGAGTAGTTTGTATACTGAAAATCAGCCAAATTTATGACCTGAATGTAAAAAGGTCTCAGACATACAAAATGGATGGAATGGTTACCTTTCCCCAATTAACTGTACAATGGAAAGTGGTTCAACCTGAAGCATAACAGTTACACTTAGGGATACTGTGCTATGAATGCACACTTCACAAAATCCAAAGCCTAAAATGCAGACTATAATTATACAAGTAATGGACACACAATTACAGTGATTACAGTACACTAACCTTAAAGAGAGGAAGCATTAAAGATGTAATTACAACTAATAGTGAAAGTTAAAGACTGACAACTAAGAAGGTCAAGAAACACCCTCAGCTAGGCAAGCCACCTCCCTTGCCATTTATTCTGAGGTGGCTTAACTATTTTAAGTACCTGAGTCATCCTTGTTATTTGAGAGATCTTCTTTGAGAAACTGAGAACCACACATATTTCTAATGAACTGTATTTTGCTTATTTGGGTGAGACATAACCCCCTCCTTTCCTTTAGCAGTGTTCATTCACAGCTTTCAAGTGTCCGAACCTCACATCTCTTCTAGTACTTAATCTGGAGCCTTGAAACCAGGATCATCCCTACTTTTAAGTCTTAAAAGGATGATTTCAGCATGATACCAAGCAGTAGGTGGTTAAGAAGGTAACTTGAGTAGCCCATAATTTTTGTGCAAAGCATGTGTGCACACCTGCAGAGCAACTCTGGGACACCCAACAAATCATTTATCCTCAGGTATTTGCCAGGGACTATCTGGTTATGCTCTTTCAGTTAACTGTATGCTGATTTCTAAATCACCTTCCAGTTCAATTAAGTGATAACCCCTCACTCCATTTGCTTAATTAACTGGCATATTTGAAGAGAATGCCATTAGGGAAAAAAAATAAAATCCTACTTGTGCAACTCTGGTGCTCCATTCCCCAACGACAGTGGGAAGGTCATAATTATTCAGAAGATACTCCTTAAAATTACAACAGAACTGATACTTAGAGCTATTTGCTGAGCAACGTTTTTTTAAAAAAAAACTCAAACACCATAATTCCCAATCAAACCAAACCAAAACCCCACACGTTCTGCTCCCTTTCCCAACTGGTAGCCATTGATTTACATAATTTTCACAGGACTTGCTTCTAAACAGTAGCAGTAGAATAATCTTTTTTTATTCACTCCACTTATCCCTGTCAGTACTCATACCTTAAATGAGTACTATTTTGCTCTTCTACTGGAACAGCAGCAGTTTGTTGTAATCCCAAAGAAGGTCAGTCTTATATTTGGATTGAATGTTCATCAGTTCCTGACACAGCTTACAGAAATTTGTTACGGCATATTTTATGCTTGAGCCTGCATCATTTATCCTACTGTCCTTTTTGTAAGAGAGAAATATGCACTGGAAAAAGTATCAGAAGACGGTAGATATTATGAAAGCAAGGTACATCTCTGAGACAGAGGGATCAGCTTTTTGTCTTGTTTAGGTTGTTCAGAGGTTTTTTCCTTACAATCACAGGATAACCGTTGGATCAATTATACAACCTGCAGATATGCAAGCTCTTCTCCTTCTGTTTAAACAGTATCAATACAGAAATAACTATATTCAATATAAAATTTTCAACATCATCTTAGCCTGTGGCAATTGCCATACTGATATAATGATGAGTAGAAAATAAGTTACTTTCCACTTTATCACTGATACTAGCTGTGCTTTTATTATCAGATTAACTAAACCAGTATCTCACTCTGAAGGGCAGCACTTCCAGTCTGTATTTCCCTTTGAAACAGCCAGGTAAAGATCAGGGGCACTCAGCTACCAAGTGCCTCAGCAGAACACAGGTAATTGGCTGGAAAAGCTTACATTCATTCAAACACTGAACTCTGAATGGAAGCAAATTCTTTGGAAGCTTCAGCAATGTCTTCAGCAATCCCTCCTGTGTGAGTTCACTGCAAACAGACTTCACACTGGTAGCTGTCCTTGACCCCGTGTGCTTCTCAGCCAGGATGTGGCACTGGTTTGCACCCAGGAGCTACCACCCCACCTTTTCTTTTTTAACCAGCTAAAGGACTAAGACATGAATATTCCAACAAATCAAGATGTCTTCATATTAAAACAAAATTTTCCTTGTTTTTAAGTAAAAATAAACCAGAAAACATGAAGTTTGTGCCTGCACTTATATTCAGTATTCTATGACACATAAATATTTTTGCCATGTAAAACTGTAGAGATCTTACTGTTTTCTCAATTATATTTTGTATGTTCCTTCAAAACTAAAAGTTATAGTCTTAGTTTTGCGTTGCAGTTATGACATCACTGGGCACTGATGATCCATCTCCCTTTTTCATTGAAGCCCATTTTTCTGTGACAACAGTGTAATGTAAAAGTTGCTGAATGGAGGACAAAAGGCAAGGCAGGGTAAGTGGGTGACCCAGAGATGTCACACAAACCAGCTGATTTCTAGTACAGAGTGGAACTGAAATAAGGTCGAATTTCAAGTTTTAGGTCATATTCTGACACAGAGAAGAGCTGATGCAATTACTACCACAAAACTCAATTTATGGCCAGTAAAACTCACTGTGCTACATCATTTTAAAAGCAGAAAACAAGAGAGATAGGTTGACAATTTGCAAAAAATATGTTTAGAAGACAAAACTCATCTCAGTTGTGTGAATGCTTTTTTACTCATATATAAAAGGTAAGCAGAGGTACCAGATTTGGTTGGCTGACAGGTCCCCATCTCATTGAAAGAAAAACTTTAAAACTATCAGATATCCACAGCTACCAATCAGGACTATGCACAGACAGTGAATAAAGCTCCTCTCATTTTAAATGGGCAGTTAGATTTTTTTCATACAGAAAGATACAAAGAAGGTTAAGCCAGAGAATATCATCACACAAAGGGGAAGGAGCACCTGCAAAAAACAAGGTCATAGAAAAAAGACAAATTAAAAATCACATGCTAAAAGTAATTGTTCCTTTAATACACTGGTGTAGAGCAAAAGCCCAAGCATGTAGGATGACTTCTGCTTGCAAGGAGACAAAACGTCTCATGAAATGTGTCAGCAACCCTAATGAAGGACTAGAATTGTTAATGATTTGGAAAAGCATTTAATTGTCAAGTAGGGTGCCCAGAGGATATCCCCAGATTTACATGGTCCCTTCTGCTGGTCAAAAGTATTAGTGCATTTCAAATTTGATGTTCATTGTCAAAAAAGCAGCATTAAAGCTTTAATAAAGTTTTATAAAATGTCCTATATAGTTGTACTACAACAAGGGGAGTCTAGTAATGCTCTCTAAAAAAAAAATTCAGTTGACAATACCATGGCAGCATTTTTTCAAAAAATAGAGTTCAGTGCTTTGAGTAAGAGAAATGGGAATTGCCAGACACAAAGGCAGAGGAACGACATAGTATGGAAAGGAGAACATAAGCTGTAAAAACATGGTTTACCAGAATAAATACTTTTTCCAAAACTAGTGATCAAATCCTTAAAAATGAGAAGAATTAGAAAAAAATTAGAAAGAATATTACAAAAGCTGAACTAGCATTTAATAAAATTCCATTTAAAATATTTACCTTATTTTGAAATTGTTTAATTACCATCCTAACTCAAAGCAAGAAACGCTATTCTGGAATTATTTTTATTGCATTTCTATTATGTGACCAACTCTTCATAGTTTTCAGTGATTTTACTGAAATCATGATGACAATAATTAACACTAATTAAAGATGACAGTCTCCCATTAACAGAATTCTATCCTAACACATGATATTGGAAATAGGTGGGTGGCACATGGAAGAAAACTTCAAATTTGTGCATGGACAAATTTAATTAAAGCTATTTTTTCTAGCAGCATATAAAAATAAACTCAAGGAATACAAGAAAGTACTGAAATTATACAAAATACATTTTATACTGTAACTAGCAATTCTAGTAGTGGGAGTTTGGCTGCAGATAACTCAAAGCAGGCAAGATGTTGTACAGATACACTGGACTAACAAATACATAGAAAATACTGCTGTTTATGTTGTTTTATTTACTGACCCTGCAGAAACATTTCTTTGCCAAAAGAAATGCGTAAAACAAGAAAAATTGCCACAGTGACCAAAAAGCCACAGGAACAGTCATGGAAAAACAGAATGCTACTACTAAGCTCAAGAGAGTACCACATATAAACATTTTAAGTGGCACAGAAGAGGAACAAACTTCCATTCTTTATCTCACTACTGAAAATAAAGGGATGTACATGTCAGTGTTGTAAAGTGTCATAAAGAATACAACAACCTTCTCCAATGACCATGTATGAGACCTGTAAACATTCCTGGTTTTTAGGTTATTTTTAAACACTTTAAATATTTTCCATCAGAAACAGGACACTGAAGAGTGGACAGACTTTGCCTCATCTACAACAAGCTCATGACTCCCAAACAACTCTTGATCAGTCATTAAAAATATTTTACAGGTACTCAGAGATTCTGTAAGGATTACAGAAAACACTTGACTACTCCAACCAGCTGTTACCAAAGGAAAGCTGTTTTGTTCAAGGCCAGCTAGGAGGTGAGCAGAGAGGAGTATGTGGGTGCACAAGTTTCCAATCTCAGGCAGTACTTGGGCAGTGAAATGAAGCTTCCAAAGCGTGTCCTTTACCTGCAGCAGCTGCCCTGATGCAGCCCTGGGATGCTCAGCACCTGTGCAGGCACTCCAGAGACATGGGAATGAGAACTGCAATTACAGGCTAATGTCCACTCCTCTGCACTCAAGGAACTGAGATGCTGCCAGAAACACCTTTTGGCTGTTCTTAAAGTAACAGAAATTTGTAACTGGAACAAACCCTGACTTTCACTTCCCTGTATTTGAAGAAATTACACTGTTCCTATCTGCCACTCTTTGACATTTCACCTGAGAAGCTGACACCCAAAATGTCATAGACACACAAAATATAATTACTTCGCTAAATACTGATAGAAAATAAGGTTTAAAAACAATACTTAGAATTATAAATATGTGACACATTTTCTACCTAAAATTCAAAAGTAAGTGCCTTTTATTTAATTTTCAAGTAGTTCAATTTTTGGACGCTGAAGTACTCCATCTTATTTAAAGGTGTCTTATTTCCATCAAACAAGTTCTGTTTAGAAATAAGCATTCAAATTTCATATTTTAATTAAGCAACAGGCCTGATATTGTTTCTATGCAGATCTGCAGCCTGGGTCAAGCTGTAACTCCACTTTACAATAGAAAAGTTATTTCACCTCTGACAGCTTGTGTATGAAAACAGTCTTAATCATGTGTCCAGCTCTGGGATCCCTGACACAGGAAGGACAGGGACGTGCCGGAGCAAGTCCAGAGAAGGGTGATGGAGATGCTCAGAGGGCTGGAGCACCTCATCAGTGAAGACAGCTTGTGGGAATTGGGGTTCTTGTGCAGATATGAGTAGTCTGGGGAGACCTTATGGCACCTCCCAGTATGTAAAGGGGCTATAAAGGAGATGGAGAGGGACTTTTTACAAGGGAATGGAGAAATAGGTCAGGGGGTATAGACACCTTAGTGTAGACACTAGGAAGAAATTCTCTTCTGTGAGGGTGGTGAGACACTGGAACAGGTGGCACTGACAATGTCCATGCCTGGAAGTGTTCAAGGCCAGGCTGGATAGAATTCTGAACAACCCAGTCTGGTGGAAGGTGTCCCAGCCCATGGCAGGGGGGCTGGAACTGGGTGTTCTCTAAGGTTCCTTCTAATCTAAACCATTTTATGAAATGATTCTATGATACAGAAGTGGGGAGGGGCAGGCAAAAGCAACATGTTGGAATTCATTAAGGTACACAGCATTTAAGATTTTTGGTTTCTACATAAAGAAATCTCTTGGCTAAATTTTCATTCAAGGCTTTTCATTTGATTATGAAGCTTTTACAGTTGTTAGAATCAAATGAGCTATTACCAGACTAATTAAACAGCAACTGAAAAAAAGACAACACCTCAAGACTGCTACAGCTTAAAAGCGCCTGAAAGGAAAGGGAAGCACATGTTTTGTCAGTCCTGGAGTGAAGCTCAAAGCAGGTACTTTACAACACTAATGCCCCCTGAAATCTCCAGTCACTGGGGAATCCAGCACTGGTGGCAGCTATCTCCTAACAGAGATTACACAGCGTGATTTGAGGATAGAGGAACTAAGTAATGACATTTAACTGTCAAAGATTTAAGATGGGAGATTTTAAGGACTGATTAATAATGAGACAAGAAAAAAGGTCTGCTGTAATTTTTAACTATTTGGCATAATTTTTACATACTAAACAACCTGAGGCACTGAAATTACTGCCAGTAACTTTATTCCAGGTGTAAATCATAAGTCTAATGATGATAAGAGGAGATCAACAGTGAATAATATGCACACCAAATTATCTAAGGATTTTTCAAAAGCGGACCAATGCCACTCTGAACCAAGCTCTTGCTTTACGAAGAGTTTTATCAGAGGTCAACTGTTTTATTAGAAGCCATGTGAAATTTAAAAAAACCTTAGGAGGATACTTGTAATCATAGTTAAGAGAAATAACGACTTTTCCACTATGTTAAAGCATTTAAAAACAGAAAATGAAAAGTAAAAGCAGTAACTGCATAAATATTTTAAAGGCAATGTAGTATAAAGAGGAAAACAGGAATGCTTGTACAGGAAATGACATGTGAAACAAGCCGAAATGGGCTTGAGCTAATGAAATGGAAATTCTACCTGAAAATTACGGAGAAAAATGGCAAGGAGGATAATCAAATAGACAATGGAAGGAAAAAAGTGTCTTAACAGGGAAAGAGAGAAATCGAACACAAAGAACTCTCAGTAAAGCTTTTTGGCACACATACAGTTAATATGACAGCAAATCTCACTTTTAAACACAAAACACTAAGAGAAAACCCCTCAATTTCATAACCACTAGAGTGTGCTTGAATCCACTCTCAAGTTATTCAACACTTTCAAGTGTATTTGAAAACTTTAAAATTGTTTTTAAATATATGTAACATTCTCTCTGAGAAAATGAAGCACGACTGTTGTGAGGCCAGACCTCAATTATATTCTGTAACAGAACTGAAGTGTATGGTGCTCAGAAGATTTCTATTAAGCAAACTGAAGAAAGACATAAACTGAATAAACTCTGCCACTCTGGACACTTGGT
This sequence comes from Aegithalos caudatus, assembly GCA_013389925.1. NCBI lineage: Eukaryota > Metazoa > Chordata > Aves > Passeriformes > Aegithalidae > Aegithalos > Aegithalos caudatus. Next base: position 23,559 of record WEIU01018388.1, read on the forward strand.
ATCAGGTAATCAGGCCTTACCATCTGCTATAAGCAAATGCACTGTTTCCTTAAACACACCCAAACTCCACATACCAACCCCTAATTCTACTCAGATACTGCTCTGAGTCTGAGTAATTTGTCAATCAATAGTACCTGTCACATATCCATGATAAATACAATTCAAAGAACACTCAACTGCCAAAATGTAAAATAACTTGGGGTTCCTTCTCCAGAGCCTGTCAGTCTGCCTCCCCCTCTCCTCACTCCCTGTACATTTGCTAAACCTGGGGGCTGCTGCTTGCTTTCTGTTAGATGCTTCTGAATGCCAAAATTGGTGAATTTAATGATGACACTTAAAAGAATCATTAACAGATATCACAAGCTGGGTCTTGTGTGGGCTTAGAAATAGATGACACAATAAATTACAAAGCAGGAAGAAAAGTCCCCCTGGCTTTTCTATGATCAAACTGATGTGTTTCACACTCCAACCTAAAGCAAATGCCCAGTCCCTTTGCAGGAACACTGGTTAAGTTATAAGCACACCCTTGTTTGTCTGAAGCAAACACTTATGTTGAAATTAACTAAAACTTCCATAAATCTTGCTTGAGGACAACCCTGATCTAGTTTTCTAAATTCTCCACTCTATTTAAAATTAGAAATAGGAAGGATAGATCTTTTTTCATAGGAAGAGCTTAAACAGCACAGGTCACACTAAGGTCCTGAATGGCTGATGAACATTTAAATCATCTCAAATTGTCACACATCATCACAAGATGTGCCAAAGTGTTTTCACCAGAAATCAACAGGGCTTTTGTGGTTTTCTTGAGAGCAATTTCTTAACAGACTTCAGTAGACTGCAAGCCTATCTCTAGTACAGGTTTTGGTATCTCTAGTACAGGTTTGTTTTGGGGTTTTTATGAGGGGGGGCTGTGTGTGGGGTATGGTAGGGTTTTTGGTTGGTTGGTTTGGGTTTTTTATTATTTGATTTTTTTGTTTGTTTGTTTGTTTGGGTTTGGTATTTTGTATCCATTGGAAAAAAACTCCAATTCAGTGAATAGTTTTCCTAATTTTTTGGCATGAACAACCCCTTCTTAGTCACACATCCTGTGAAACTTCGCTGCCTTGTGTGAGGTGATACTGGTAAAAGAAATGATCAAGCAGCACAGAAACAATGATTTGGTAAGAAAATAAAGAAATATATTTAGAACTAGTTTAGTAAATTGCTTAGCAGTCAATGCTGGCCATGTCAAATGCTAAGAGCAATTATGAGTAGTTCTCTTATAGGAAATAAAAATTACTTTCCAGCAATGAAAACTCTGACTCAAATAAATTAGAAAGCCAACTATGGCCATTTAAAAATACATACTTTCATCATCTAAGAAGATTAAAGATACAATATACCTACAACTTTGTCAGGAACTAAGCGCATAATGATTTCCCATTTAGCCCAAAAATAATTACACAATCCAACATGATTTTTCTCATATCACATTTGTCTGGAAACATACACACACATTTGCTTCAACAGATGTTTTCAGTCTCCAGTCAAACTAATCTCCTGTCTCACAAAGGAATTCTACTAAGAACTGAAAATATACCTATTAGCAATAGTGTCCCCATTGCTTAGCTGCCAGAAAAGCTGACATTTTGCTGATAAGTTCCACCGAATTTCCACCCCTCTCACACAGGAGAAAGAGTGAACTGCAGTATGGAATACATTTAAATTGGAGCCTCCAAGAAATGTGTAAATGTACAGGGCACAAACAAGTTGATTGGCTGCATTAGCTATGAATCCAAGTGTGACTCCCTACTACACGTCCAGAAGTCCTTGACATGTTACAGCATCTCACTCCCAGCACGTTTTCCAAAATATTAATTATTCTATTTACATCTTCCCTTTTAAACAGAAGATTTAATGTGCAATGAAAGCAACTAGTTCTAATTTCTTCCATTTAACTACAAGCTTTAGAATGCTTTATTCCTTAAGATACATTAATTACTGAGTTTCCAACAATATGAAGTGAGAAAAGTTATGCAGTGAAATATAGGCTCAAAATTTTGCTTTTGAGAGGATGTGTAATATTCTGATTTGAAAGCCATAAAAATCTTAATTTTGTACTGGGACAAGAACAACTCAGTTCTTATATAATGGAAACAACTTTAAGACAGTCTTCAAAAAAACCCCAAGCACCAATTTTTGGATTTTTAGACACTTAATATAGAAGATTAGATGTAACAGGAGCAAAAAGTATAAAAAATATTCTGGGAATAGGTTAGAAGAAAGATTCTAGTGTTATGACTAGCTTGCTTAGAAATTTTTTGAAGAGAAACTTATTACATCCAAAGAACAGAAACCACACTTGTTTTTTGTAGGCTTTGATAATTTTGTTCAAGTTTTCTTTCCAACATGACTTGAATGAACACAGGACACCTTTGAAACATTACTGACATTGTTATGCATTCACTTTAAATGTAAAAGTAATAACAGAATTTGGTTCTAGAGGCTCTGTGAAGCCACATAGCTGGTAGATTTAATTCAAAATGCAAATTAAAAACCTTCCACAAAAATCTTTCAAATGAAAAAGTGCTTCAAATTGGTAGGCTTCTACAAACAATTAGAAAAGTCCCAAATGAACAATTTTTAAATTAATTTTTAAGTTTTTGATTTTGTGTATTTTTTTCTTTGTGTAACTTACAAAGAAAATATTTACTTCATAAAATTCAGATCACCATCAGTAACAAGAGCAATTATGAAAATTGATACAAAACTGTCACTTCCACCACTGAAAACAATGCAGAGTCAGATCTCACCCCTAAGTTTAACTATATTTTTATAAAAGAAAACTTAATTGGCAAGTTATAGCCGAAATGGCACCACAAGACTTTTATGTGCATTAAATGGAATTGATTAAAGGATGTGGCTTTAAAACATCACGCACTCCCTGTGCCATTTATCTCAGATTTATCACTTGAGTCAGGATGGTGCAGGCACAGGGCAGGCACCGGCTCCGTGAGGCTGCTGAGGCTCTGCTGTTACCTGCACCTCCAGCATAAAAACCACCCCCCCCACATGAACACCTTGTCTGCATATGATGCAAATAACCCTGTATCTATTAAGTATTGCTGGATGGTGCTCACTTAATCTGTGTGGTTCACAGTGCAGTTTCAGTAGCTAGCTATTTGATTTGATAGCACATGGAATTAATTAGCTGATTTTACAGAAGTCTCAGTTAATTATTAGAAGCTTCAAACAGAAATGGAAATAAAAATTTTCCACAGAAACAGATGACACTTAATTTTTACCTTAAAATGTATTTTACAGCAACCATCACAAAACAGTATGAATAAAAATTTGAGGGCATCCATTTTTGCTTCCTTGAAAGGGCATGCACATTACTGCATGAGTCAGTAAAAGTAATGTAAAAATTCCAGCTGACTACCTTCCTATAATTTCATGGTATTTTTAGCTCAACATAAAGTCCCCTTTAGAGACATTTTACAGTCATGTCCTCAGATATTTTACATGCGCTGCAAACACTTAACATTCTCATTGTTTCCAGCAGAAGAACTCGTACATACATTCCTCATATTGGCAAGGAAGGTAAAAACAACCCAACAAAGTCAAAAACAGAGAAGTGACAGAGAACAGAGAGTGAAAACAGTAGTAAGGTAAAATACACTCTCTGATAGCAAGTGATGAATGGTAAGTGGAGAGTTAATAAGCATGTCACCATGTTAAAGGCAGCAGGAAAAATAACTAAGCAACTTCCTTTAAATCTGCTTTTGGTCAAATATTAAAAACACCCCCCTTGAGTTCCTTTGGTGGATACATTAGAAAAACATCAGTCTATGTCTGGCAATGTCCAAATGTCCTTAAAAAGATCTAGCAAAACAGTACAAGAAGTAATACAACAGAGCCATTTGTATCAATATCAGTCATTTGATAATTCAGGTGATTATCTAATACTAAAAGATGAAAATTTTCATAATTTGATATATGCAAGAGGCCTAGGTTCATTAAGGGTAGAACTACTGCTTGTCCTTGAGGAAGATGGCCTTGCTTTCTCTTTTTGAGGCAGCACTTTTAGATAGGAACAGTGGATGGGTTTCAAAGCTGACAATTAAGTGTACAAGTCATGAAGCAATGTTGAAGAGCAGCAGTGGCTCAGGATTTTCTATAAGAAATCAGAAACTTTTGTCAAGATGGATGACTCTGAGCTCCAGGAGACAGGCAATGGAGATCAGGTGGCTTGGCAGGAAATAACAGCCCAAACACAAGGTTGATGCCTGTTCTCATCCCTTCAGGTTACCAAATTATAATGGAGGAGAAAAGGGAAGAACAAGCATTTTCATCTCTTTAAATTTCAACTGAGGTTAATCCATTAGATCAAAACCCAACAACCTGCAATCAGGACAGAAGGTGCGTGCTGACCATGGGAAATCCCATTTATTGGATTGGCAGGGCTAAAGAAAAGTTTTGAGGGTCTTTTGCATGGAAACATTTCCACAAAGGTACAAATAAGCCTTCCATTTTAAAATTTAAATTCACTCAGAGAATTAACAGTTCATCACTACCATGGGACCATCTCAGAAGAAAATTAAGATGTCTCCTCTATGTACCTTTCCTCCCAGGAGCTCACTTATCACAACAAGGAGCGACTGTACCTTAAATGTTTACTGAATTTAAATGTGCCAAAGAATTAAAGAAAATTAAGATTTAAATAAACATACATGCTCAGACTGAAAAAGCTTGCCATCCTTAAAATAGCTACTTATATGGAAGGTACAAAATGCATGTGAAGCTGAAGATTATAGTTACACAGAAAATACAAAATGAATAAACCAGATTCATTTTCTGCTGCAGAATATACTAAGACAAAAAAACTATATCATGAAAGGTGACTTTGAGATTTTTAGGTATGCTTTTATAATCAGAATAGGCTCGTTTCAGAGTATAATAAAATATTAATACCCCCTAAAAAGGTAAACTCAGCACATATAAAGGAAATTATGCTTGAAAGGTATCAAGTTCTTGGAAAATATCAGAAAGTTGGTAAGTGACAATTATCCTCGTATTTTTATATTTTTAACATAATGTTGTTATAATGCAGGAAGAATACTACAAACATGTTGTAAGGATGTGTTAGAAATGACACTGTTCAACATTTTCATAAACACCACAGAACATGAATAGCAAGGTCACACAGTTTGTTAAAAGCTGTACTCATTGTCAATTCAAAGTTGTCAAAAAAGGCTAGAAAAAAATCTCACAGTACTGAGCAAATTAATTCAATCTATTAGATCTTTCCAAAAGCTGATAAACGTAAAGAAATGTGGGTGAAATAGCTGCTTGTGTACATTTATTAATTCTCTTATTCAGAAGATATGGACTGCTGCTGAGCTCCTAACTGAAGACTTAGAAATGAATAAAACATCCTCTTAGCACACCAATGTTTTTAATTCTGCATGCAGTTCCAGTCACCCATCTTTAACAGTTTGCTAAAACATGGTAAGAATAATTTAAAAAACAAAAAAATGTGAGTTAACAGAAGTAAAAGTACGACTAATAGGCATGCTAGCACCAAGTATTCAAAAAGTCTGCCTTAGTAACTAAAAATAAACGAAGGGGCATAAAGATCAGTAAGAACACTGATCTTTAAACATGAAAAAAAAACTATGTTTAAATGCATATTGTACTCATTTTACATTACAGCAGGATCAGTAATTTTTTGGTCCCACATGCACCAAAGAATAACAGAATCATAGAATAATTTTCACCAGCACGGACAGTCACTTCTGTTAGTCTAATCCCCCACTACATAAACCCAGCTGCTCTCCCGTCAAAGTATCTCCAATTACAGAGATTTCACAGCCCCTTTTGGAATCTTGTTCCAGCTTTTAACCACTTTTATGGTGAAAGTATTTTTGCCTTGCATACAATTGCAATTTGCAGTGTTTGCCAAGTGATACTGGATATTTCTCATTCACTCACTGTGGATCCCTGAGAAGAGCACGACTCTGTGCTCTACACCCTCCCATCAGTTAATCGAGGATCAATCTCAACCTTCCTTCCTTCAGGCCAAAAAAATCCAGTTCTTTCAGCCCCCTTTGTACATCATGAGGTAAATGGTTACTGTTCTGCAAGCTGAGTTTGGTCTGTATTACTTCTGAAGTGAGAGCTTTGGGCTCTGCTTCCTAATTAATGACAAAGTGGATAATTTTTTATTATTCTTTTAGCTCAGACACAATTCCTGTAAAGCAACAGTCTAACAACAGTTTTTAGCAAATGGTTAGACAGAAGTATTTTCAGCTCAATTATTTTTCAAGACAAACACATGATGAATTTTTTCTAAAATTAAAGTACCAAGGTTTTACTCCTTTAAGATATAAATTGCCCAGCTAAACAATTGAGGAACATGCATATTTCTATCTAAATACTCAGATATTACACATCATAGCAACATTATCACTGACATTTTCTGCCCTGAAGAACACTATATAAAGGTGGAATCTGAACTATCTTTGAGGCTCCCTCATTCAACATGAACATGCAACACATAGTAAAAATGGACAAAGTTAACATCATCTTTGAAAAAAAGTAAAAATTCCACAAAATCTCAAGTAACTTAAATAATGACAAGTCAAATCTGTCAAAAAACATTTGCTGCTCTGTAAGGTAAAGGAGGATGGACAATGAGATATTTGAAGCATGTTATGGCCTACAGGAAGCATCAGTTTTAGTTAACATAGTATCAGGGTGTTCTCACCCTTCTTCCCACACAACTTTCAGTATGTCTTGCAAAACATCTTGAAAATAATTTTTGAAAAGCATCAACAGACATTACCAGTTCCAGCCAGCCAGCAACCAAGCCATTAAAGTAACCTTTACATTCTGCTAATTCTGCCATTGCAGATCAGAACAGAGTTTTATACGTATTTTGTTCAAAATATATCTTGAGTTGATGAAAACATTGGCGTCTGGCCTACTTCTATGCTCTGACAAAACAATATTAAGGGATTTTTCTTATGAACACTGAACTGTATTCCTAATGAAAAATGTCTGCTCCCCTCTGAGTATTCATATTCTGCCCACAGAATGAATTATTGTTATATTCTACCTGTTACTACACTCTGTGCTACAGTTATAGTTTTGAACACTCAACAGTAAATATGAACCAGTAACTCAAGTCTAGTGACAAACGTTTGCTGTTTGTCCATGCAGCTTTAACAGCTAGTGTTTCTGCTAGAAGTACTGACATGGAAACCAAAATGTTTCCTTTCCCCAAGCCTCACCTTGTTTATGTGGCTTGCCCTGTCAGGGCCCTGGGCATTCAGCTGCCAGAAGGGCTCCACGGGGAGGGATGTATCCTGAAAACACCATCCAGATCTGCTTCCCTCTTTGTTGTAAAAATGCTAAATTCATAATACCTAATAACCCTCTTAATGTCATCTTGATTGCAAGTGGCCTGTCAATGCACAGAGATTCTAAAGGAGCTCTCCATGCAAATATCCCATGATAAGTTCCTTTAGCTGCATTTGTTTCACAAGGTCACCTCTCCATCCAAGATGGCAAACCATAGTAGTTATTCCATGGCTGTAACAGCTGCTTAAACTGAAATTGTAATTTTCCTGGAAGCTTTACATCATTCCAATACAACCAAGTTTTCAGTTCATTATGATAATCAGTGACAATCAACTCAAGGGCATATAACATTCAGCTACCTTCTAGACAGCTGATCGAGAAAGATCAGTGCAGCAGTAGCATAACTCAGATCCCCAGGAGAGCCTGTTGCTGACCCAAGATTCACTACCCCGGCTGGCCAAGCACCCTCACTGAGCCACTGTTTTCAGCACAAGCAGATAACATACAGCAGTGGTGCCACACCACTTGCATTTAGTGTGGATTAGGCCTTTTGGTGCTTGTTATTTTCCAACAACGGGTCAAAAGTCACACGCATTTCTGATTTCTACACTGTGCTCTTGAACAGCTGCCAGCAGCGTACAGTTGTGACAAAGGGCATAATCTAGCAGGACCTGAATGAAGAAAGGAGAGCAGCTCTACTGACACTGAGCAGGGTCAGCCGACAGCCCTGTGGTTCTGAACAAGTGCTCAGTGAAGAGGGACACCATGCTGGACAGTCAACACACTGGGATGCAGATCGGCACATGAGAGGACAACCACAGCTGCAACCCAGCTGGGGCAACAACCAAGGCCACAGGCTGGAGCCTAAAGACAGCTCCTGAATCAAAGGGGAACCCCAGCAAGACTCACAGCTCTGCCCACAGGAGTCTGAGTCAGGATTACGTGGCTGCACTACACCCAGAACCTGACTACCAGCAGCCAAATGAACTGATGAAGGATGGGCTACTTGAGGCCGTGACACCTCCTATCCTACAGGTACCTACTGCTCCTTCTTTTGGTGATGTTGGAGATACCAGTGTCAGCAGTCAATAAAGTTCTGACATTCTTATTTCCCATTCACAAGACTTTAACATCATTTTTAAAAACCAGTTGCATCTGTTTTTCCAATTGTGTTGTTTAGGTAAAGCTGTGAGCAACCCAGAAAACAAAGCTCCTCCCTACAGTTCAGGATGCACAGGAAAAAGGTTCTGATCTGGCATGACATCATCACTTGCTAAAAATTTCCTTTTTATTCTGCAAACATTACATATTTTGTATGATCCAGGCACAGAAAGTGCTTTGAAATTAACTTTAAAAGTAAGATTGCAATTTTTATTTTCAAAGAAGTACTAATAGTGTAGTCCACAAGGCTTCACATGTTTTTCGAAGCAAGATTGAGTTCAAATATGGTAGCTACACCATCTCAAAATTTAAAAAAAATTATGGAACTGGTGTTGAAGAAATATTTTTTCTATTTCAACAAACTATATCTATGAGAAACACCCAAGGGGCTTATGCCCCTACCCCCTTGTCCTTGACCCTGAAGTTTTAGCTCTTACAGTTGCCAAGAGGAACACTTGTACTAGAAATTTAATCCTATATTACAACAGATGATGCAAAAGGACAACTGTAAAAGCACCATGCATTGGGACAAACAGTAATAACATGTCATTAGCCTCCAGAATTACCAGCTAATTTTTACTGCCATTATTTTTGTATGTATTGCTCTGACAGGCTTTATTTTGGATGTATCAGTACTGGTAGCATTAGCACAGCTGGTGACAGGAGGTACACATAAAAAACCTAAAGGAACTTCTGCATACATGGATGTCTGGAAGTTATGCTTTGCTCTCCCAGTGTCAAGAAACTCCTCTGGGCTACAATAGCAGAGAACTGTTTTATTTCCTGCCACCTGAAAAATGAAAAACAATCTCCCAGTTATTCCTTAATTGCTTGCAAGAAAGTCTACCCTCATAATCCACTGAAAAACTGTAACCAACCAAACAGAAAAAAACCATACCACCCCAATAAAGCTCTAAACGATAAAACCCTTTAACCTCTTCTCTACTGCTTTATTATGCAGTGCACCAAAAATGTAGGTCATGGGAAAGTAAATTTCAGATCAGTTTCTCAGAATCCATTGTTTCCACAATTATGTATTACATTGGAGCAATGGCAGGATAAGAAGTTCAATGACAAGAACCTTGTTATCATATTGAGACAAAGGATTAAGGACAATCATTGCAATATTTCATCATTCTGATTCCAACCTTGGTCTGTTTCCCTAACTGGCACCTTTAAAAGATGGTGCTTTTCCTCTTCCAAAAGGCAGCAACTAACTGGAAATTAAGATGATTTGTACAGAGTGGAAAGCAAAGGCTTGTCCACAGGTCAGGCAATTCCATTTATATTCCCTTTACAAGAAGCACAGTGCCTATTTGAAATCAAGGGAATTTTACTGCATTTCCCCCCCCAGTCACAGATCAAAATTAGTTTTCTAGAATTCATCTACTGCCACTTAAGACAGAGAAGGTTATGGCTCTTTAAGAGGTAAAGAGAAATCATGATTTTTAAATACCTCAACACCCATGCTCCTACTTAAAAGAACAGACTTCTGAACAGTTGGGGTTTATAAACTCCCAAAACAAATTTTTTTTAGTGTATGGAGTGTTAATTAAAAAAACCACCTCTTTCCAGTACTAACATCTAGTTTATGCCAGTGAAAGCTGAGAAGCAAAGGGAATTAAGAAAGGTATCAGCTATGTTTCCTGCATATAAATACAATTGTTCAAGGTGTGTTCAGATAATACACGTTCAGCCTTCATAGAGCTGTAAACCAGAACCACCCTAAGGCATTTTTAAGAAGCACTGGTTGCTTAAGAGCCAGCTAAAAAATACACCAACCCCCCCCAACATAATGCACAATTTTACTAAGTAAAAAAATACAGAACAAGAGATACGCACTCAATATTGTACTGAAGTGTCATACCAACATGTATTTTCAAATTATATAAGATGTAATTTGCAATGCACTAATTCTATAAACCTCAAAGAATATATTCAGTGAAGAACTGAACATTCAGAACTGTACAAAACGGTAAGCACGTAAGAGCTTGCTTGTTAAAGCCAAACCGCATCCCTTCTAGGAAATGCCTTCTAAATACATAAAGGATATTTTCATAGTAAGTGTCACATCTCCTCCCCCCTCTTCCTCTCCGACACTTCCAATTCTTTTACAAGCTGCAGTGCACTTTAAGGGAGCTCTAGCTGAACAATTCAAACAAAAAAAGGCTTTGAAGCACACCAAGGGTTTGCCCTTATTCTTTAGAAATGATATAAGGATAACTTGGCTTTTCCCTCCCCCCCTCAGTACCTTTCTGGGGTAGTGACTTCACATCCTTTGACATCAGCACAGCTTGGAAGGGGGATGGGAGAGTTACGGCAGAAAGCTGTAAAACCTGCTTTTAACTATGTATGCAATGCCTCCACGAATTCTTAAATCTTCCCCAAACACATTTAATAGAAAATGGGTTTTGCTCTCCGCCGGTTTTACTGCGGCCGTAACAAACCGAGAGGGACTGAGCTACAAAGGACTTCCTACTCCCCTTCTCCGAGCTCCACAATAGCCATTTATTCGCTCGTCAGAGGGTCGCGATTCACTATCACACGCACAATAACTCACCTCTAATATGCAAAAGGGCCACGGGCTGGAACGGCCCATTGGAATTGGCTGCGTCAACCACCATCCTGCTGCCAGCTCTGTTACATGTCAACATCTAGGCTCCAGCAGGCACGGCACTGTATTCCTTAAGGCAAGAAACCAGCCTCCATTTTAGTTTAAAAAAAGACAGAAACTGAAGCGCTCTGCAGCTGGAGGGAACTGGCTGGGGAGTGATGTCAGCGGGCGGGAGGAGCCCCATTGGCCGACGGCAGCAACTTCAAATGACACCGAGGAGGCCGCGAATGAGCGCGGCCGGCGCGGGGCTCCCCNGCTGCTGCGCTGCCTTTGGGTTTTTTATTATTACCAGGATGATCTCATTGCTGCTGTTGTACCCCCGCCCCCTCGATAATATTCAGTAGCACCTGCTAGAAAGAGCGCGTGCATTTTTATTTTTCCTCTTTCCTTAGCCTTTCCTTCAGTACGGTTTCCCAGGATTGTCAAACCAATGTTCCATTTAACCGTGGAAAAACGCAGCATTGAGGGCAACATCTATAACTTTAGCTTTCAAGGGCCATAACAAAAGGTAGTTAGTTCACAGTAAAATACAGATACTTGGATTATTATTGGTGAATTATAAATATAAAACCTCTTAAGCACTCCACGAACTGTTTTACCACTGGTTACTGGTATGTACATTATGAATAAAAATACATACATATGACAAGCAGCAGATGGAAACCTCATGTTTCATGCTGAATATTTCTTTTAACCTAGAAATGGACCTGGATACTTCTATCAATCTAGAAATGGATCTGCCTTCAGTTTACATTAATGTTCCTAAATTTGGATATTGCAAAATACTGGTTTTCCTTTCTAAAAAGATCAGTAATTATAAATAGCTTTTTAAACTATTACTGAAAATAAAGGACTAAGAAGCAATATATAGGCACATGGAAGCAGTTTTGCTGCATAATCTCAGAAGTACAATAAAAAAAAAAGCACAGCATAACAAATTCTGAACTTGTTAGTTCAATTATTCAAGGTACTTACAACAAAACAGTGAGCAGCCTTTTTTTCATCATATGAGACTTGCACATTTATTTTTACAATGAGCTATTTGTAGGACCATTTTGTCTGCTGGGAGGGATGTTCAGAGAAACTGGCACTGTTACTTATGCTGTCTCCAAATTTGTCCTTCTCCCCAAATACTATATGTTACATACTAGTACAATTTAGTATGTCGATTAATTAACCTATGCACTGTCCTAATTTATATCTCCTCAAAAACAAGAAAAGGGGGGGGGGGGGGGGGGGACGGACAGACGACATGCATGAGAAGACACTTTTCCATTAGGCAATTTGCTGATGAAAATTTGAAATAAAAACAAATTATAGGGCATATTTGTACCTGGTTAGAAAAATTACATCACAGTACAACAATACACTTTCAAAGGTGAGGTAGAGCTGTACTGAATACTATTCAATTGGTGAAGGGAAAAGACTAACTGGGATATAAAAAAGAAGAATATCATCCATAAGAAACACAAAGAAATCAATTGGATTTAATGATTGCTGAGAAGGCCCAATTTGAAGTAGTACATCCTGGATGTAAACCTGATGAGAAAGCCCAAAGAAAACAAATCTTTAAAATATTACTTAGTTCAGAAAAAAATAAAGCTCCTCTGTTTGATGTGGTGTGTGGGTTGTTTGTTTTCAAACAGAAGGGACTTGACTGAGAATATCCAAGTACTTTAAAGAATAATTATGGAGGTGGAAGGAATTAATTTTTCTACATTCACTACAAACAGTAAATGCATCCCATCTCAAAGAAGCTTAGGTAAGAAATTAAATGAAATCCCTTCACAATAAGCACACTGAAAAAAAAAAAAAAAAAAAGACTGCAAAATTTCTAGTAATTAAAAATGACCAAACATAATGTGTGACATAAATGTAGTCTTTTGATTCTGCTTTTGACAATATCAAAGTGAACCATGTGAACTTTTTAGACCTTTTCTCTAAGACTACACAGATTCAAATCATTTGTCCTTACAATGTAGGCAAAACCAGGGAAGGTGCATCCTCAAAAACTTCACGGTTTTTATCTCTATACCCTTTGAGTATACCTTAGAATCACAGAATCATCAAGGTTGGAACAGACCTTTAAAATCACCAAGTTCAATGTGAGTTTTAGCCTTGTAAACAAAAAAGCTACCATAGACATATGCCTTTAATAAACTAGATTGAAAAATAACCACTAACAAGGTTTTCTACAAGATTTTGATGCATGAAGGAAAAAGCGAAACAACTTGGGTAATATTTTAAGGTATTTTCACACCAGCAGGATCTTACAGAAAATTCTTTTCCTGATTTCAAAGCAGAATTAGTTTATTTTATAGTAATAAACCACAGTATGAAGTGGCAAAAACTAGGTTTAAAATTCCAGTTTATCTGGTAACCATATATTTAAGATCAGCTGCTGTATCACTCCTCTCTATTCATGTCTTTGCTTTAATGGTCAGCTGCTGCTTCTGTCTCTCTAAAACTCCTTACAAAGATTTAATGGCCAGGAAGGCTGTCCCTGTGGCCACAGACACAATTTAACAACAGAGCAAAAAGGGAACATTAGTTACAGTGCCATTTCCTAATTTATACATAAGCATGACTTTCATAGTTGGAGGTTCATTAACAAATTTTAGGTAATGGTTTAAGAGTCAAGCCCCCTAGAAAATTCTTCATTAGAGGGAGTAAATGTGATATTCAGAGCTGGCAGTCCTATTGGCAAAACACTCAGTCACATTCATTAAATTTTCTCTTGCAGAAATGCTCTCATTTCCTCTTTTTTGCTGGACTCTGTTAGGTCTGAATCAAGTACTTAAAAAACCACTGAGAAACTGGTTAAAACACCCATAATTCAGTGTACTTCTGGTGTAGTTCTGACAGGGCACTAGTGGAGCTGAATACTTTGTTCTTCACAAGACCACGGGTTAACATCATCTGCAGTATTCTCACCATTGTACAGATGGAGAGTGCATTCTGCTCAGGAGATTTGTATACCCTCCCTTTGTTTCAGTTTTAAAATATTTGATTTTCCACCAAAGGAAAATATTTACTTAAGTTGAATTATTTTGAGCAACTTCATTTGGGAAAAAATTGCAAAGAAAATTGAGTTAGGAATTGACTTCCTAATGGAAGGGAAAGAATATTAGTGCTAGTGGAGCAGAGCTAATGAATATCAATGGGAGGAAGAAAAGCTCACTTTAGCAAATTTATGAAGACATTTCTGTTGCAAGAAAATGAAAAACAGTGTAAACTTCAGCTATCCATTTTGAGAATTAAATGAACAAAACCCCCATATTGACAACATACTGACACTGTAGCTATTACAGGTTTCCTCTGAACCCTGCTCATCACTTCTAACTTTCCAGTGATGGGAATGAAGGAAAAATCCTATAAAGTTCTCAGGGTATAACTGTGTAACTTTTTAGAATTATAGAATTGGTTTGGTTGGAAGGGATCTTAAAGATCATTTAGTTAGGACCAGCATTATAGCTGATGAATACTCTTTACACTTGGAGGCTATGTACTGCTTTTTCAAAACCAATACTCCATCTGGGTTATTGATTTTAAAAACAACGCTCACCTTGCTTCTCACCCCCCACAGCAAATTCACCTGCCCCAAAATTGCCTTTATTCCCATTTTACGCCACCTACTATTCTAACTGATAGTGGCAGAATCAACAACCTAAGAAATTAAAAACAACCACTCATCCCACTTCTCACCCCCCACAGCAAATTCACCTGCCCCAAAATTGCCTTTATTCCCATTTTACGCCACCTACTATTCTAACTGATAGTGGCAGAATCAACAACCTAAGAAATTAAAATTGCATGAACTTCTATTTACATGAAGACCCTTGGGTTGGTTACCTCTCAGACTATATGAGTTTTCATTTTTTGATTGAGAGAGGAAGGGAGGATATTTAGTCTGAGCTCTAAGGTTACTAAAGGCATAATTCCACAATTGCTGAAATTGCTGTTCCTCATCAACCTAAGCCAGTCCTGTTGCAGGCTGCTTCAGGCCCTTCCCTGCACTCCTCTCTGCTTTAAATTTGAAAATATTTCACTCTCATCTGCTTCAGTGAACATCAACCCAGCAGCTGGGTTGGTGTAGTCCCCTAAGTCAACAGAAAGCCACTTTACTGTCAGGTTAGTTTTGTGCTAACTCAGACTGTGTTACATGGCTCTCTAAGCTGAGCTAAGCCTATAGGAGGTACTGCTGCAATCCCCTCTCTTCTGAGGCACAGGTGCCCAACTTGAAATTGCTGTACAAGGGTTTGTGCAGCTGCATGGCTGAACCAGATTAGGAAACAGAGCACAGTTAAATAAGAAAAGGGTGAGTTTGAGCCATGTTGATTCCATTATCTGGCCCACCAGACAGACACCCAAGAAAGGGACAGAAATAAACATGACTTGCTTTTTCTGGTAGGAGCAATGTAGTTCACTTTGCCCCCTCTCCAATTATAGCCTACACAAAACTTACTATTCTCATAAATGATGTCAGGCTGTAAGAAAACACGGGTCTCATTACAATCCTGAACAATGAGTTACTCAAAGACAAAAACTGTTTTAGAGGAGGAAAGGTACTGAATACTACACATTCTGGAGCAGAACTTATAGCAATAGGAAGGATATGGGCCTTCTCCCACTAGGTTCTGACTCAATTCCAAAGGACAGCCAAGACAAAATTCTTCAAGGAACAGGAGGCAGTAAACACCATGTTAATACCTAGCTATCAAAAGACAAAAAACATATACTTACCTGGATAAATGAAAGGGCTATGAACTATCATGCAGCTTCCTTAAAAAATTCCAGGACTTAAGCATGGCAAAAGACAATTCCTCATTGAAAAAAATTGTAATATTCACTCCTTCTAGTACAGCAAAATTTGGTTAAAAAAGGAATTGGTAAATGTCTGTTTGTGACTGGATTTGCTAATATTTCCATGGTCACTGTAGCACATAGGTTCACAGGTTCAACAGTGCCAAGTTTCCCTTCAATCCATCTTGTACACTTAAGAATTTTTGCGAGTGGGGGTAGGGAGAAAAAAACAGTAGATACTGGTTGAGTTCAGAAAGATGTACAACACAATATCATTACCTTAAAAGAAATCTCTTTTAAAAATAGCATTGGTACGAAAACATAATTCCTAGGGCAGATTGTAGAAACTCATTTCAAATACTGGCACACTATTTTAATCAAGCCCTGTGCAAAATCCGCCAAAAGAACACCAAACTCACTGCTGGCTGTGGCCTTATTACATAGGTCACGTGTACCACTTTTAAGAAACAAAGCACAAAAATTACATTTAAGAGTAAAATCTGAGGCCAGGCTAGTTATCCAACAATCACTGATTTATATTTACGTGTATAAATTCAGTGCTTGA
>WEIU01018389.1:0-25947 GCA_013389925.1 Aegithalos caudatus
ATGATTTCCTTTTCTTTATTAACCTATGCATTCAGATCACTGATATTTTTCCACTGGTATGTCACACATGCTTCTGACTGTATGTATGGATATAAATCACATTATTTTGAAACATTTAGTTCTACAAGTATATTCCAGGCAGAGAACAAANGCAGAGAACAAATAGAATGTACAGCTATTTGAGTTAGAGAGAAAACTTTGAAAACAGTCAAGACCAGACAAAATTAATTTTAAGCCTTAAAATAAAGCATTCTCTTTTTATAATTTTACATTTTTGAGGTTTAAGTAAATGAAAACATTTCTACATAATAAGGATGGCAGCTAGTTAAGATTTTTTAAAAACAGTTTCTTTTTGTAAAGTGCTGATTTGGCAAACTAATCCTTTTTATGGGCATCTGCCAGTTTTAATGGATCTTCAGTTAGAAAACTTTTCTCAGAGCCAGGAGATTTCTCTCCAGAGTGAGAGGACTGAAAAACAAATCAGTTGTAGATTTCGCCCAACTCTGGCAGTCTCACGTTGATCTCTCACTGCCCTCATTCAGGTCTAATTCCTCTCTGTCTCATCTGCCCCTTTTGTGGTTCACAGGTTTTGAGTCCAGACAGATGTTATAGAATTTTCTCTATAAGAATACCTAAAAAGTTTCTATAAGTGGAACTGTTACACATCAATTAAAAAGAGAAAGACAACATTTTTGCTATTTTTAAAAGGAAGAAAAATACAAAGTTGTTTTCTATATATGAAATTTTGAGATGTTTTTATGCCTCATGGTTTCATAACTCCAGTTTCCTACCATCACTAATTATGTGCTCACAAGGACGATTTTGGTTACACACAAATGGGACAGTCTGTGGCAGGCAGCTAGTTTGGTTTTGCAAAGTCATGACAAGAAGGTCACAAATGATGATAACTCTCCTTAACAAACAATGATTAAATTGAAGACTACAGAAAATCAACTACTTCTCAATACACTGAATATCTATACGGTGAATGCTGAGTCTGGATTATTTGCAAGTAGAAAACCCCAAATCCAGCCAATAGTTAAAAGTAAATGTTTAATATCTTAGATGATATTAACATACATAGATGGTTTACATTAGATATACATAGATGGCATACATTACTGCCTTTTTACTTAAAGATTGTGTTGATTAAATAAATGAGATAACAGCAACGGTAGGTGAGGTTTAATATCTACTGTCTAACTGTTGCATAAAATCAAAAGTTATTTGATAAATAGTTATATTTACTGAAAAAAACCCCCCAGCAAATACAGTAATATTTTTACCTTTTTCCTCCAAACTGTATATGCTCAAACAAGTTTTGGAATTGTTGCAATCCAGCATCTCAGCAGAACACAGAACTGGATGATTCAGAAGATAATCTACAGTGAAACTGCCTTAAGACATCACCAAGTCCCTTCTGCAAAGAAAGCTACATGGAGAAAAAAAAAACAACTATAGAGTGACTTAGAAGACCTCTAGACTGTACAGAACAGAAGGTGAATGCTGGGGGAAGAGGAAAATGTGGTTACACATACAGATCCAGAGAAATAAAAACAGGATGAACACCTTAATTTAGATTTTTCCTTTAGTTTAGAAATGAGATATTGAGTCCATTATTCACTGAATAAAAACCATATTTAATCACCCAGAGCTTCAAGACATTTACTGATGTAAATTTATTAAGGGGATGGCTAAAGTTTTGTGTGTATTGGCAGCATGCTGCTGGAAATATAAAGGTGACTACATTTACTGTTACTAAATGGTGTCAGGACAGATCTCTATTTTAGAGAAGATCTAAAATACTCTTATTCATCTGTAATAACTAACATCTTAATGTCAGAGAGAGGAATGGAAAGTATTTATTTAAACAGATGTATAAAATCTACTCAAGATTTCCTAATCAGGGGACTAGCATGGAATAGAAATTTGCGTTTTTATGAGTAAGTACTAATTTGGGGGTTGATACACATTCAGAATTTCTTGCCCTCCAAAAATGGAAAGACACTCATAATAATATTGTCATTAATATGACAATAATAGAAAGATATGATTCAAAACTGTGTTTCAGAAGATTGCTTTTGGATTTCTAAGGTACCCTGGATTTTCCTCCTTAGAGATTCCAATTTCCCAGCTGTTTTGATTTATTTTAGCAAAGTACTTCCTTGATAAAATGGTATTGTTTGAACAATGAGGAAAGAACAATACCTTTAGGAGACAAGAAGAAAATTGAGAGAAATTCTGATTAAATTAGGGAGAATAAAAATATAATCAAGGTATATTAAGCTCTTAAGAAATTTGTTACATAGTAAAATAGGAAAAAAGTGATGAAAAAGTAAAGAAAAATTGCATGTAATGTCTGTTGTTTCCCAGTGGTAAATCTACAGAACAGACAGCATATGCTGAGAAAGAGCTACATAAATGAGATCAAGGTAACAGGTTTTCTACAGGAATCTGAACTAGCATGAACATTTCTGTGCCTTACTACAGTATAATGAACTCTTTTATTACTTAAAAGAGGACTTTTATGAACCCTCAAACAACAGCATAGATGTTCCCTGAAGACTTAACTGTGGGTTAGACAGATGCCCTTTGGAAGCATGTTAATCACTGAGTATTTTACCAAAAAAACCCCAAGGTTAGAAAAATTATTGGTTTGATTTCTGCATTCTCTAACCATGCAGTTTATAGAATGAGCTGACATCAGTTAATTCTTGACAAAAAAGTAGTTATGGCCCCTTATCCTACTTTAGCAAACTAGACTGAACACTGAGATAATGCTAGCTGTCATGGCAACATAAAAAGGCCTCAAGAAAAGCTTAAAAAGAAAATTCTGTAAATAGGTCACCCTGAGGGTCACAGTGGTTAGAAAAATGATTTCGTGTGGATGCTAAGCATTTCTGAGTTTTCTTTTCTATACTGTCACTTGCCACTAATGCAGTTTGAGCTTTTAACTTCCACTATGTTGGCTGCCATTTTTCTTTTGTGATATAGTACACCTTTCTTTCTTGAAAGAGAAATTTCTTGAAAAGGAAATAGGCAGGAAGATTAGAAATTGAAATTTGCTTTCCCCTTAATGCAGGAGCAAGAGATGCTCTGTGTGTGTTCGTGTGTCTGCTTGTGCACATTGGCTGGATGTGAGTGGTAAGAAGAGAAGGGAGGATGGGAGAGTGGAATATTTATTTTGCACTCAGTTAAACCTGTAACAGATGTGGTCTACCACAGATGACTGTGATACATACCATAGAAAGTGTTCAGTTTTCCACAGAAATCAAAAGACCTATTGGATTTTTCACTTCCAAATCTTTCAACATGTATTTTAAGTTGTTTTGGAGGACATAAAGACTGTGATTTCATATTCTATGGAAAGCCAGTGGGTAGATCAGAAGAAGGGTCAGAGAAGAAGTTTTTTATATCCCAAATAAATGGAGAAAGACATTGAAGTGTTCTGTTCCATCTCATAAGCAGCAGTAGGGTTCTCATCCACAACACTACCTTCAGTTGCTTATGTGTCTTAGGCTTAATCAGTTAATTTAATATTCCCAGTATACTTAAAGTGACATCATTAAGTATTTTTTGTATTGATATTTGAAGTTTCTTATTTCTTCTCTAAAAGAAATACTTTTCTTTTTTCATTTCCCCTAAAAAAGGCATATATGATTGATTACAGTAAAGAATTACATAATGCAAAGTGGTTAAAAAGACTGTTAGCTTTAATTTTTGAAATGTTATATGGAGCTCTTTAAACCTTTTTCCATGTAACATGTTTAAACTTTGCATTTAAGCATTTTTTTTATTCCCTGGGACCTTGGGTACAATATAACATACATATGAACTGGAATATCTAAAAATCTTTCATTCACATAATTTTCAGATTATTACATTCTAGACAAATGTGAAATTTATAAGAATTTCAACAGATAATTTTCTTAAAATCTTATTTTTTTAATATATTGATTTTTTATTATTGTGCATAGCCATATTCATCTCTGTTATATGATATTGTTTATACTGTATTGAAACTGAAATCAGGGTTTAATCTTGCTTAGCCTACAATTCCTTATCTTTTCAAATGTTTTCCCATTTCATTTTTTCCCTAACAAATAGCAATCCAAAATGCATTACCTTAAAATGTTTTTCTTAAACCCTAAAGCTGAAGCATCAAAGTATTTACTTATGAAGCTGGCTGTGTATAAAGCTGTTTACTCGAATGCTTTTGCAGATTGGTGAGTTTCACAGGATAGCACATAGCCTGATCTACTGGTTTTACTTTAAGCTCATTTATCTGCACTGTATTTGTCTGAAAATAGTTTCACTCATTTTAGTATCTCTGTGAGACACATATGTGATAATGAATTGCTTTAAAGAGTCACAATACTTGCCTTCCCTCCTCTGTTGTACAGCAGTGCTTCAGATACTGTATTTTAGTTGCAAATCCCCACTCACTACCAGAGGCACTGCAGAAGCAGCTATTCAACTTGCAATGAGATGTTCCAAAGATACACCTG
The DNA here is from genome assembly GCA_013389925.1 of Aegithalos caudatus. Taxonomy (NCBI): domain Eukaryota; kingdom Metazoa; phylum Chordata; class Aves; order Passeriformes; family Aegithalidae; genus Aegithalos; species Aegithalos caudatus. The sequence continues at coordinate 4,509 of WEIU01018389.1, forward strand.
GGAATCAAAGACTCAGTAGATTGTGGCCTTTCATCTTACTCAATGTAAGAAAGCAGTAGGTGCTGTGTTATATACAAGCTGAGGCTTAAATGGTCTAACACTAACAGCTTATAAAATTACTTTTTGGAATTGCTCAAGGGACTCCCAAAAGAAAAAAAAACAAACAAAAACAAACAAACAAAAAACCAAAAAACATCAAAACAAAGAATAAAAACCCCTTGAACTGTTAGAATTGGAATTTAAAAGTGTATAACTGGGGACAACAATCATAATCTCTGTTCTCGGACTTTTTACATGGATTATAATGAACATGCTCTGGTGTGAGAGTTTATACAATTTAAATGATTGAGCACTTGCAATTCCCTTCAGAACTTGTAGATTATTTTTTAGAGGAAGTCTAGGGGGTTTTAGAAGGCATTCTTTGCCACTGGACCAAACAAGATCACAGTAAGATTGTCACCATTTAATTGACAGGAAGGAAAAAAAGTAAAACATTATGTTTAATATGTTCTTTTAGAACAGGTCATTTCAAAATGTGTTCTTTCACAAGGTCATGAGCTCACCAATTTTACTCCTGGCAGCTGGGGTTTTCTGATAGATTATTATCTTCCCATTGCTTACATTTCTTTTGAGATTACAGGAGTCATGTTCCTGCAACGCACTAGAAAACAATTTCAAGGATTTTTCTGTTCAGACGCAGTGATCAATTTAAAACATCTTTGCCATAAAACATGTTTCTGCCTGCTATTTATGATCCATGTAAATGAAAAGCATGCATTGTACACACCCTTAAGGTATTCACAATAAGGTTTTATACATCCAGATGAAAAAAGTATGTGTTTAATTAAAAATCCTGTTTTCTCAATTTTTACACTCCACCTGTGTAGAACACTTATGTGTAAAGAGCAAAAATGTTTTTTAAAACCATGTAATTTTGTGATTAAGGTGACTGCTCCTGAGGTTCTATTAGGAAATACAAGGAGTAAATGGGCATAGGAATTACTTACCCATACAGGGGCATATGATGAAATACTGTGCTCCTTTTTAGGTAGTTTGTGAACTGCACACTACTTCTAAGCTTCTTGTATTGATCATCACTGAAGTGTTTAAAAGTTACTGGCATTGACAACTGAGACTAATGTGGAAAGCAACATACTGTTTCTTGCTTAGTACACTTGTCTACATGCAAAAAAAAGTTGCTGGGCTGCAGTTCATTTCATGGAGCTTAAGTATTTCAAAGCTATCAATAGGATTCACATCAAACTGTCTAACCTGAGAGTAAATACTTAGGAACTTGGCAGATGTGTCACCCTCACTCTACCTCTCTGCATGTGTCAGTGAAAAGGTGTTTTTGGATATCCAGTCGTATATAAACATCATTAAACTTGAACTGGTTTCCACTACAGTGTCTAAGATTTTACGGGTCATCTTCTGTTCTCATAGGGGTCATTTGAAGGAAAAGTTGTCATTTCTGTTACATTTAGTGCTCAAAAAAAAAGTGATTTGTGGCTTCAGTTTGGCAGGCTTTGTGTCATCCTTGTTTATTCTGGACAGTTCATGGTGCCTATGGCTTGCAACATAATTACTGTTCTCCTTTCTTTTATTTCCAAATGCTTAAAATGAAAAAGGTCATTGGGGGAAAAAAAAAGAAACCACCAAAAATAGAAAAAAAGCAGCACCAAAACCCAAATGGAAAAAACTCAAACACTAACTGAAAAAACAGAATGATTTCTCAACACTCATAAGGAGACAGTTTCACATACTGGTTCAAGGCAAGAAAAAGAAAATTTGGGATATTTGAGGGAGGAAGACTCAGTGGGATAATGATGGCAGAATATGGGGGATGCAGTGAACAAAACATTTTTCCATAGAGATAGGTGTCTGGTGAAAGTATTTTTATGGAAGGAGAAACTTGAAGAGTATACTCTGTTTTCAAGTTCAAATACTACCAGAAAGCATAATTGGTAGAAAAAAAGCCATCCCTTAAAGGAAAACAAAACAAAACAAAACAAAACAAAACAAAACAAAAACAAAAACAAAAAAACCCCAACAAAACAAAACAAAACAAACATTAAAAAAAAAAAAGAAAAAAAAGAAAAAAAAAGAAAAACCTAATCACAAGTAATGGTGTTTCTAAATTCTAAAGACTACTGCTGAATTTATGTTACTACACTTTAAGGTTTGTGGGCACCAAAGTATCACTTTTCATATGTTCTCCATAAGGTGGTTGTGTGGAGTTCAGCTCTCTTCCTCAATGAAAGTTAAGTTAACCCAAGCTGACACACTATATTCATTCTAGCATTTTAAGTCACGTGTTCAAGACTGACTCAAATTCTAATAGTATCAGATTAAATGTACCATCTCCTATTGTACACAGTCTCTTCTTTTAAAACCTTTGTTCCATAAAAGACTAGATGAAACCTACAGATAATGTTCACACACAGCATGCAGAACCTGCTTAGTTCACAGTTCAAGATGATAATTCTACTTATGTTTCAGAGAATCACACAATCTTAGAATGGTTTGGGTTGGAAGGGACCTTCAACACCACCTACTCCCAACCTCTCTGCCATGACCAGAGTCCAGTTGACCAGTAGACCAGGTTGTTCAGAGTTGCATCCAACCAGGGCTTGAACATTCCCAGGGATGGGGCATCCACAGCTTCCTTGGGCAACCTGTTCCAGTGGCTCAGCCCTCTCACAGCCAAGAATTTCTTCCTACTATCTGATCTAAACCTACACTTTAAGCTTGGAGCCATTCCCCCTCATCGTGTCACAACATGCCCTTGTAAACAATCTGTATCCACCATTTTTGTAGGGTCTCTTCAAGTACAGTACTCTTCAGATACTCTCTCTTTTTTGTTTTTTAAGGTTGATCACAATTCTCTCAGGCTTTCCTCATAGGAAAAGTGCTCCAGCCCTCTCATCTTCTTGGTGGCCTCCTTGGGACTCACTCCACCAGATTCATGTCCTTCTTGTGCTGGGTCCCCAGAGCTGATGCAGCACTGCAGGTGGGGTCTCACCAGAGCAGGGCAGAGGGGCAGAATTCCCTCCCTCCTCTGCTGCCCACGCTGCTTTGGATGCAGCCCAGGACACATTTGGCTTTCTGGGCTGAGTGCACACTGGGTCATGTCCAGCCTCACATCCACCTGCACCCCCAAATCCTCAGCAGGGCTGCTCTCCATCTGTTCATCCCCCAGTCTGGATTGACCCTGGTGCAACCAGGTATTTGATGTGTTACATTATCTTTAGAAACTATAAATATTCCAATATAACTTTTTGAGGTAGGACTATAGCAGATTTCCACTATATAAAAACACAAGGAGAGAATCAAGATTGCCAAAGGAAAGTATGGACTTCCCGTTCTGTCTCCCATGATCTAATTATTTTAGCAGGCAACAAGAAAGAAAGAAAAGAGAAAAAGCAAGAAAACTTCAGATACAATAAAGTCCTTTACATCTGGGGAAACATACAAGGTATTGCTTGAAGGCTTAATTGGTCTTTACCAGAGTTCACAAACAGGACAGGCATTGTATAGCTTTTCTGCTTTCAGCCCAAGGGACTTGACATTTCTTTTTCAATGGCACCTCTACTTAACAGCAGAAATAACAGGGACTTAAAACTGGCTTCTAGAAATCATTTGGTGTATCGGAACAGATCCAGGATGACATGTTCTTTCCTTTGATGCACATTTACCAGTATTGTTATCAAGACATAACATCATATGCATGCAGAGAAACTTCATTGTTTTTATTTCACTATTGGGGAACCCTGCCAGGAAAAATAACCATGCCAAAATTTATCAGTTTATACTTCTGAAAGAGTTATTATCAAGGACACATTCCAACAAAGCAAAAAATATACATAGTTGTTAAAAGAAAAGAAGCTCACAAATCAGTACGTAAAAGGCAAGGTTTTATTTATGTAACAATTTTTTTTTAAATCCTCTTATTTATGTAACAAGAAATTTTAAGATTGAACCATGCTTTTTCATGTCAAAAAATGCATGGGTGAGGCTTTGCCAGGAGTTTTTCTTGTATTATTTCCTTATTAATTAGAATTTTTTTATAGTTACAGTTATTATAGAAAATTACATACAATTATTTTTTTCCATGGAACATTTTGGTCCACTTTCCACTCTTCCTATGACTTTAAGCAGAGAAATCAGTATTTATTTTTTGTATTTTTTTCCTTTTATTTTGGATATAACACACAATATTTCTATGTTGAGAAGTTATGGCAGTTTGTAACAAACTCCAAGGTATTTATTTTTCTCTAAAATATTTTCAGTAATCAGTAAACTAGCTTATGCTGCACTGCTCTCAGGAAAAAAAGACAAATAAAAGGAAAAACTTTGTGAAGCAGTAATAGAATAATATGCATTTGATTAAAAACTGCTTACATATCTTATGATTTTAATTTGGATTTTATTACCTGCTGGGACATTTTAACTTTGGGAAAATATCAGTATTCATTTCCATATAGTGGTAATATCTACAATTAAAAAAAACTACATTCAGAAAACAATATGCTCATACTTGGTAATAAAAATTTTGAATTTAATTTAAAAAAGGACTTCTGTGCATTTTTTACTTGTTTATTAAAGCAGAATATTTTTTCCCACTCAGGTTGGAAAATCTAAATTGGCATAATCTTTCCAGTTATGTCTAACGATTTATAATACAATTGTTCATCTTTTTCAAGACAGTTTTTTTTTTTCCATTTTAAAAGGGCTATATTTACCTTAATTGACATCTGTAGTAGTGAAATTATTCCTAAATCAGTTTTCAACTGATTTTACAGTTCTACCTGTACTTGTATTGTAAAGTTGAGCTTTTACACAAGCTTCAAACACTAACTCTGGACTTCTTCAGTCAAAGCAATATGGACTGCTTGGGGTAACACCTCTCTTGGTACGTTTGATAAAAAATTATGTTAAAACCAAGACATCCACAAGTTAATTCCCCCTAGAACTGACATTTTACAGATGGGTTAAAACCCCATACTTCCTACAAACTTGTACTATCTTGAACCTACGAAAAATGTTTGTCCCTAAGTATTTTTGCAATAAGTAACAACTGGGATGTGTTTTTTTGGTTTTGTTTTTTGCTTGCCCATTTTTTTTTAATCAGGCAATCAGGTGTGAGGCTTTTTGTATTACATTCTCACAGGCAAACTCTTGGGGGTTTTTAAAATGACTAAGAGGTTGTTTTTTGTTGGTTTTTTTGTTAGTTAGTTTGTTTGTTTTGTTTTGTTTTGTTTTGTTTCCAAAGAAGCTTTTTTCTGAGCAAGAGATCTTGAGAAAACAAGCTGTGTCAGCAGAACTTGAAAGATACAGCGTCAGCTATCACTTCAACAAACCTGTCAGTGTAAAATACAAGGGAAAAAACCTTGTTCAACAAGTCCTTCTAAAGTGTTCATTTCTGTATAAAAATTTACAGTTTAGGTTCCTCTTTATTTTTTCTTTATTTTCTCAACATATGTGGGAATTCTGTTCTTTCTTTGTCTGTGTCTGTCTGGGAAAATCCATATTTCCCTTGTTTTCTCTAAGATATTTTTTAGCTTTAATTTTAATTTTCTTAAAATTTAACTCTCCAATGTCCTACATTCAGATCTGTGAGGTTTTTAAAGTTAGGTCTTCAATTCTTGCATATATTTGTTTGTTATATTTAAATGAACTTTATTGCTATAAAGGTGTTACATTTTAGTCTCACCTCAACTCTGTCTTCAGTGTTATTCTGGCATGAATTCCATTTTATTCTCCGTATTTTCTGTATCCTTATCAAATTCTTAGTCTCTGTATTCATTGTCTTTGAAAATAACCACCAAGAGCCAAAGAAGTGACAATCAAATTAAATATCACTATCTCCTTAGGGATTTTCTTCACAAAATTATTTCTTAAAAAAAATTGGTTTTCCTTTTCCTTTTGAATAGTATATCTTGGCTTCAATGAAACTTAACTAATCAGTTCTCTAAATTAATAAGAACGTGTCTTAAAATGGTTTTAAACAGTCTCTCAATTGAACCTAAACTTCTTTTGCTCTTGAGTTATTAGAAAGAGCTCCAGGTGCACCTCCTGTATCTTATCTATTGTTTAGTATAACTCTATAGTTCTCTTCTTGCTTTCAAAACAGCCTTTTGAAAGTCAGAGCTGATGAAAGTCTTTACATGGTTTCAGTGGCCTTAGACTCAAACCAAGCCTTAAAGTCCCTCTGAACATCAGTGAGACATTGCTAAAACGTTTGTGTTTCTGTTCAGCTGAATTAGCTGTGTTAGCTGTGTCTTTCTGCTTAGTTCAATCCCAAAGGTTTCAAAATCACTTCCAGCAGATAAGATTCAAAGAACACAGTTTTTTCTCAAGAGTCGTTACTTTGTCTTGATAATAGATATCCTGTGTTACAGTTGCATTGTATTATAAAAAGAGTAGGTAATAAAAGGACACAATTTTCATGGAGACTATAAGATGTTGAGCTGCACTACATGTTGCTTTTTTATTGTTTGTTTTGAGTAACTATTTAAACAATGAAAATTTTTTAAAAAGTTATATGAACCAAAATTCTTTTCTAAAAAAAAACATACATATATAGTCTACAGACTCTCTGGCTGTTTGAGGGTTCTATACTTTGTAATGAAATATTTACCTTATCTGCTGAAGATGTTTTAATATTGATAGTGTGACACATAATCCTTTAAAAAAAAAAGAAGAGGAAATAGAAGGAAAGAGAAGGAAGGAGGAAAGNAGAGAAGAGAAGAGAAGAGAAGAGAAGAGAAGAGAAGAGAAGAGAAGAGAAGAGAAGAGAAGAGAAGAGAAGAGAAGAGAAGAGAAGAGAAGAGAAGAGAAGAGAAGAGAAGAGAAGAGAAGAGAAGAGAAGAGAAGAGAAGAGAAGAGAAGAGAAGAGAAGAGAAGAGAAGAGAAGAGAAGAGAAGAGAAGAGAAGAGAAGAGAAGAGAAGAGAAGAGAAGAGAAGAGAAGAGAAGAGAAGAGAAGAGAAATATAGTTAAATTCAGCTCTCCTAGCTTGTCCGAGGTTATGTGTTATTTGAATATTTTTGAAGGAAAGCTGGTCCTGCTCTTTTTTCTAATTATATTTTAATTTTTTAAAAGCCAGCAACTTCTATAGACACTGAAATTTAAGGCAATTAAATTATTTTACTGAACTGCATAAAAACATTAAAGATCTCCTTTTCTTCTTTAAGACACGAATTCTAGAAATGCCTAGTTGACTGTTTAAAGACATCATCTCTCTCAGAAAAGAGTCTTCTCCATGCTTTACTCTTCTGCAGGTTATGATATACTAAGTACACTGAGATATATGTGCTAATGGCATTGAATTGATCCGTGGTACATCAGGAGGATTTTCTTGGGGATTTCCATGTGACTCTCCTCAAGAATCATGCTGTGGGGATGCTGAGTTTGTCTGGGTGTAGTAATGCACTTCCCATACTTGGGAAGGTGTTTCTATATAAGGAAAAGGTTTCAATTTGCTGATTTACTTATTAGGAGATTCGCCTGAAAGGTTTTGTACATGTCCCTCTGTGGTTGGCTGAGTGCCAAAAGAGAAACACCTGTTGGACCTTTCCTCTGTCCATCAAGCCCTGTAAGCTCTCCTATTGGGAATTTTCAAACAGGACCATCCTCAGACATTGAGCAGAAAAAGGGACAGAACAAGAGAACCGGGGGCGTTTTCTAGGTGTTGTACGAGGTGTGGGTCTTCCCCACCCTGTGTATGGTTTATATATTTTGTTTCTGTATTATTTTCATTCATTTATTAAACCCTTTTGAGTTACAAGACACTGTAGATCATGCTGCGTCTCGCAATTTATTATAGCCACACATCCAAACAGGCTGGACCCTGAGGATCGTATGGTAAAACCACAATATGTGGGCTCGGAGTAACAGTGTTCTGCTGCTGGTTGAAGGGTGGCCAGTGCAGAGCTAGGAATCAAATGCTGATAGGGATGGGGAATTTGGGAAAGGTCTCCCTCACTGCATTCAAACAGAGATGGGAGAGCATCTGAGGCTGCAGTTCCTACTCCTTGGAAGCACTTCTTCCACATAAACATTCATTTAAAAGAAAGCCATTTTGGAAGTAGGAGCTCATACTCTGCAATTAGTGGTATAGCCACAAGGCTTCCTTTATTTACTCTTCTGCTGAAGCCTGCTCTTTTTAGTGCACTGTAGAAGGCAACTGCACAGGTTGCAGTCCTATGGGCAAGGCAGTCTTGAGTTGTGTGGGACTCTGAAATGGAAAACTATGTCTCTCACTTCTAGGTCCAATGCCAATATATTACTTAGAGTAGGAGTTGCATGTTCACTTAAGAACAAACACTTCTGCTGTTTCTTGAACATGATAAAACAGCAGAGGAGCCTAAGCAAGTTCTTTGAAGAATAGGGACTTCCTACTCCTAGAACAGAGAGGGGAATGAATCCTCCATACCCCTTTTTGCCACAAACCTAACAGCTATCTTAAAGGCTCTGCCTGTAGTTTGTAGGTTTTCTTTTCCCATAATGAGCAGGTTCCATGGTTTTGTCAAAAGAAACTGAGATAGGATTAAATCCTGTAGCACTATTCTTACAGACCTCACTGTGGTTGTGAGTCCTGAAGGTGAGACCAGACACTTAGTAACCTGCAAATCCTCTTTAAAATTCTCATTGGCAGCATCAGGAGTATTATATATGCAGTTCATGTGATGCACATGCAAATGGAATGTAAAAGCCTGTGCTGCCCTTTCTCATACTACTTTATTACCCTATGAGGCTGTGTCTTTTTCTTTCTGAAAAGAAGAAAATCTGGGCTACAACTGGCAATTTAAGTTAGAAAGGCAAAGTCTAAGTGCTGTAATTATTCAGTTTTATACTAAATAAGCAATTTATAATTTACTCTCTATCAAGAAAATAGAAAGGAAAAGGAGAGGGAAGAAAAAGAAAGGCAAAACTCCTACTTCTCTGAGGAAGTTTTCCCTGAGGATTGCCTTGTATTTCTGGTGGTAGAAGTTTTTCTAAATTTTACAAGGGTAACTGTATTTACAGTTGATTTTTGCATAACTTTCCCTTTCCCTTTCCCTTTCCCTTTCCCTTTCCCTTTCCCTTTCCCTTTCCCCTTCCCTTTCCTTTTCATTTTCTTTTTCTTCTCTCCTTTGACTTATAGAATATGCTTGAAATATGACCTGTCTTTGGTAAGAGAAAAACCACATTTATCACATTTTTCAGAGAGGAAACAATGTGTCTGAGAAAGTTCTCCCACTCCTCAAAGTTTCCTGCTAGCAATGATGTAAGGAGGGAATAATTTTAATACTAATGTCAGCGATATAGGAGAGCAGTGAGTGAAGGGCTTATGTCCTAGACTAGAAAAACATATCCAGGAAATACTGGACAGTGAAATAGTTCTCCTCTCAAATGCCAAACATAACAGCNCGTGGGGTTCAGCCGGGGTCCGGCCGCTTTAATAAGCCGCCAACTCTTTCCCCAAGTTCCCAGTCAGGTGTCACTGCCATTCCTGGTGAGGCAGCCGAGTGCGGTCTATTAACCACCTCACTCCAGCACCTTCCCACTCCCCAGCACAGGGGCAAAGCCTCTGCCCCTCCTCCTTCCCTTCCCTTCCCTTCCCTTCCCTTCCCTTCCCTTCCCTTCCCTTCCCAGATGTTTCAATCAGGAAGAGGACGAGCAGCAGGATTTTTTTCCAGAGTGACATTAGGGCACCCATGACAAGGCTGAGGTACAGTGAGCTGCTTCTGCTAGCAAGCCCCATAATTTCAACAGGAATTATCCAGTGAGCCACCAAATTTCTTATGCAGATACTTCCTGGGACTGGACTCAAACCTGGTTGGTTGAGGAGACAAGTGATGTGCGGAACTTCACAAAACTGTCTGCAAGTGTCTTTATGGCTCCTTCTTGCCTGTTGCCCCTGTGACATGAGGCTCTTAATGACAATCTTGCTTTAAAATTATCTACCTGATAAGTATGAGGAGTGTGCTTACTGTTTGAGCAACAACTACCTGATAGTCTGAACAAAACATCCTGGAAGTTAGTAATCTGTGGATAAAGTGGACCTAAGTGCCGATACTGTTAGCACACTGTTATCATGGACACTCAAATTACTGTGGGAAATGAGTCACATATTGTTGCTCTGGCTTAAAGGGTGCAGAGAGGAAATCCATTAAACCATCTATTGGGATGTGTTACCAAGGGCTCTATTCTAGCTGTTTTTCATTCTTTGATTCCTATTCTGTCTATGAGTTCATATTATTTTGAGTTTCAATCAACACCACTGTCTTTGAAATGCTCTAGTTCAAATATAAAATCTTTGGGTTGTTATAGGAGTCAGCAAACGAAACTACATAGTCTCCAGGGCCAACAAGGCCATTTATTATGGTCCCTCCTGGCCACAGAAATCTGATAAGCTCAAAGTAACAGAAAGGATCTTTTGGTGAGAAATAAAGCTTAGGTAAAGGAGTTTCAGTTCCTGGGCTCCGGGACTCTTGTCTGGAAGATTCAGATAAAGGTTAGAGAAGTGATGTGTCACTGATCATATAGACACCCTAATTCCAGATGAAATGGTCAGCCAGGGGAGCATCATGCAATCATGAGAATACACAAGTGAGCTTTATGTTTCCTTCATTCACTTCTTCCTCTGGCTTAAGTTGTGTTCATCTTGGCTATAAATTCATAGGATTAATTCACTCAGTGGAAACAGTTGGTGTCAGAATTATGACCAAATACTGGATCACTTTGCAGTTTTTACAGTAATGTTGACATAAATTATCAATATCGTATTAGCAATAATTAGATTTTTTCTTTTCTGTGACATTTAATAACCCTTTGTTTCAGCTACAAATTCTAAAAGAACAGCCAAAAAAATCGTGCAGCCAAAAATACTACAGAAATGTGAGAAACTGAACATGCACTTTGCAAAATGGATTGTTAATGCTTTTTCAGTATACCGCAAAATCTTTGTATATTTTCCCCTTCTATTCAGGTTTAGAAAACTTGTACCTCTAGCTATGACTCGTGTGTGCCAAATGCCAAGTGCCATATGCCAAATGAAGTTTCTTTTAACTTCAACTTTTTCCTTAGATATCTAGTTATCTTTTCTAGGGATTTTACCTTTCCAGGGCAATTCCTAGCAGAATATGATGATTTTGACCCGACTTCAGGAAGTTGCATCCTAGGTTTTATTACATTGTCTTATTGAGTTCCAGGCTTCATGAGAGTTTTATTTGGCATACATTGTTGTGTCAATATGTGAATGTACTCAAAATGAGGTATCTAGTGGTTATTGTATAAGTTCACATGCTTCTATGCTTTCATATGCTAAAGGGTATGTTTTTATACATATTTGATTTTATTATTCCCTGATGGAAATATTAAAAGAGTTTATCATTTGCTAGGAATCCAGGATTTTCATGGTGTCTGGTTTAAAACCAATGAAGAGGTGATGGGAAATATAACTCGTATCTGACATTAAGACAGGATAAGAACACATAGTGTGACAAAAATTCCCCCTAAACTGTTCAAAAGTATCTGTTCTTGGAATTAGCTCATTTGAGAAGAGTAAGGACTGTAAAACTTTTATCCTTCCCATGTCCCACTTCAAAAGAAGGGAAGATAATCACACTGGTTCTGGTAAAGTATCTTCCATATCCAAGTTCCATTTGTAGCATGCTTGATGAATTATTATTTGTTCTCTGCAACATGTGAAGTTGGAGCCACCTTATTTTTATTATATGAGTATTTCTACCCCTTAGAAGCAAAAGTGGTCCACTCGTATGACAATAGTTTCTTGTTATATCTTCAGCATACAAAGCTGCTTTTCTTAATAATCAGAACCAGCTGGCATAAGAATGACAATGATGGCAATGGGTCATGCATGCCTAAATCTGATGCAATGAGAGCCAAGAAAGCCTAATTCTTTAACTCTGTCTCACTTTTTCATTACTGATGTCTTCTGCAAAGAAAGATTACACAGTCTTGTACCCTTGAAATTCTGCACTGACATATAACATATGCTGAAACAAAATACTCCATTGTACATTTTTAGGAAGCTATATTTCATACCATCAGCAATTATGGTGGTGAGTAGAAATTTTCATATTGATACAGCCAATATGTAGCACAGGGAAAGAAAAACTGATTTTAACAGATTCAGACTCATAGAACATTCTTAATTGTGCATTCATTTCCTTCTGAAGCAGTTTTTACAGCCTCTAACATTCCCATCTATAAAATGTTAAAGTATAAAATTGGTAAAAAATGAGAATCTTAAAATATCTCATTGAAAGAACTGTATTTTGGAAGGCATTTATAAACCACCATTTATATTACATTTTGTTCTTTTTTCCATGCTAGTAAATTTTAGTAAGTTTCTTCAAACCTCATGGCATGAATAAGAAGATGCTTTTCATACCTTTGGATGGATAAGTGATTTACCAAAAGTCATAGAGAAAAAGGTAATACAAGAGGTGGTATCAAACCTTTGTGTCCTATTCTGGAATTCACACTATGGTACATTTAAATCTGATGGTAGTATCCAGGAGTAAAAGTTAAAATTAGAGCAATCTTTGGTATCAATTTCACTAAAACTAACAATTTACTTCCTAAAGAGTAAAATATTCACCAGTACTGTTTATCTTCAGTTCATCTAATTTTGGTCTTCTGAATTACTTAAATTTCCTAATTTCAGCATATACATGGTCTTCCAAAGCTTACCCTTTGCCATGTATTATACACAGTACACTGTATGATGGATGCTTTTGCTTCTCCTCTGAGTGTAAGTCGATAGCCATTAAGGTGACAAAGCACATTTGAAACTACCAAATTTCCAGCAGGAAATCTTAATTTTGTGAAGCAAATAATTTGCATTCAAGGCCAGGAACTAGTTCCAAGAGACACATTTACCAATTGCTCAACTAAGTCTCAAGCCAAACCACAATTATATACATGCATAAAATATCATTTTGCTATTGCAGATAAACATGGTGTCATACGGTGGCTTTAGAATTTATAATCATTATTTGTGCTTATCCCTGAAAACTTGGAACCAAGAATGCTATTCCAGCCCTGTGACCTATTATAAAAGTATGTCAGTCACTTAAAATATTAAGAAAACACTAAAGCCATTTTGGGTAATAGAGATGGTTAACATGTAGCACACAATAACAATCAAAGAGAAAGCCAAAACAATGCACAAAGCATCCTGAATCAGATCAATTTTACATACTCTTAAATCTTCTAAGATGTCCTGAATTTGAGAGTGCTGAAGTGTATTTCAGAGTGCTCAAAAACAGAATTTCACAGTATCACGTAGGTCTGGAAAATCTAAGTAATTTGGTTGCTGAAGTTTTTTTTAAAAATAGGTATCAATTTTATCACTATAAACAATGAGAAACTTCAATTTCATGTTTTCTTTTGTCCTAGCAGCAAGCTATAAGGGTACATCTGAAATCTATGTTGGAGACCAAAATTCTCTAAAACATTCTGCCTCAATCGGAGTCAATTCTCAGATTTGAGATTTAGATAATTAAGAGGACATTTATTTTCACAACAATCCCTATGGTTATAGCTTCAGATGCAGCCTAAAATGATTCTTCTTATTTAATTATTGTTAATTTGTCATTTCTTACGTGACTTCTTATCTCACAAATAGTCTCATTCTCATTAGCTGTGAGTTCACTATGAATACAACAAAAAATAAACCTCTTGGGTTGAAGCAAACCAAGTTCAAATATTAGAAAGACATTTGTGTTAGAAACACAAAAATAGATTTTGTTTTTAATGGCAATTACAGAATGTACAGGCTTGTTGCAAATGGTTTGTCTCTATAGCCCTGTCTTAAACTGGGGTGAATGGATCTCTTGAAGTATATTCCACACAATCTACTCATTTTTTGAAGAAAAATGAGGTGGAAAGTCATGATTTTGATTTAATTTTAAATAATTTTATTCTTGTCTACTATGATAGATTGTAAAATACGAGTTTAAATATTGAAATGTATGTTCCTCAAAATATTATGCCTTAAAAATGCTTTTAGGAGAAAAAGGCATTTTATATTCCAGTCTTAATTATCCTCAGGTGTAGAAAAGCTTCTTTAATGGAGACTGAGGTCAGGTTTTTAGTTTTCCTTGTGAGTAGAAGATAGACCCTACTAAAGATTGATATATTACATAGAGTATGTTTTATGGCCTGATAGTGAATATGTGAATATGCTGAAACACTCTGCATTAGTGGAAACTTGCTGTGCGGGTTTTAAATTAAGAGTTGAGAGCTTTCCTTTGGCCTGCTTTTCCTTGCCTTCCTTGAACTGAGTGGATATCACACCAGTCTTAATCCCTTTTAAATTACAGTTCTGATTATGGAACAGAACTGCACACAGTTCTCCTACTGTACTATTAAAATGTAATCTGTGAGTTTATTTCCAAGGCCAGGGTTTGGTAACTATTACCCTTTAATGACTCTATATAATAAAATTAATTTTAGAAAATATTTAGTATGTTTATCTTCTATTCTCGTCTCTTATATTTTAGTCTGTTAAAAGTCTAAATAATAAGTGTAACTTAACACCAAACACTAACACACATATCAAAAAAAAATTCTTTATATCCTATAATTACATATTTCTGTGGTGAGAAACTAATTGCATAAGCAACTAATAGAGCATCAAAATAAAATATACATGAAATTCATACAGAATTTTGATGAGAAACAAAGGGCAGAGCTTGACTGCATACCATTTTCCCTTCTCCATTTTGGATGACACAGAACATATTTCTTGAAGTACCACAATTTTCAAAGTTAGGCATTTTAATGACTGGCTATGAACCCAGTGGACCTCATCCTAAGAGATACTAAAAAGCTGAATTTTGCCTACGTAGTGTTTTCCTTTTTCTTCTGGTATCCAGGCACTTTTGCATCCCCGATCATAATGGTAATTGACACTGCTCAGGGTCTTTAGCATTAGTCATTTTATGAGTAATGTCTACTAGTTCCTTGCTGTATCTTTTGTTTATCTGATGACTGTAGAATTGTTATGCTAGAGAGTTTATAATCCCTAAGGATAAATCTGAACAACCACTGTGAGTCTACAATGTATGCTGTGCTTCTTATGAACCTTTAACATCTAGGAATAGAAACATGCCGCTTTATGAGTCAGGAACATTAACCAAAATCCTAAACTGCTGAGAAATTAACATTTGAATAAGAAATTATGATGTGACAGTCATATTCTTTCATGGTTCTGAAACATCCTGCTGTGAATCATCCTTTTAGTTTAAAATCTACAATTTAAAATCAACTCATATGGAAAGCAGAAGGAAAGAAGGTTTGGATCTAAAGAACACTTCCACTGACAGTATGACAGCAAAGCAGTTTGCAATGAGATTAAACAATTGTAAATTTCAGACTTATAATACAAAAAATACTAGAATGATGTGAACAGTCATTAACAGTTTTTAAGAATAATGTTTAAAAAAATCAAACAAGATCTAGAACTTCTGATCACAAACTTTCTATGCAGAAACAGAAGAACAATGAGAGAAAAAGGTTTATATGAAGATGAAAGAGCACAAAACAGAGATGAAGGAAAGCTGTTCAAAAAGAAACATATTATCCAAAATAATTTTCTTTTTGTAACTAATTCATATTTACTCTATTACTTTATCAAGTAGTTGAGTAAATATGAATTAATCTTTCTCCCCAAATTGGGCCATTCTACATGAGAGGATAATAACGCTCTATATTCATATAACTATATTCATTGCCCTTCTTCAAGTCATCTTTCTAAGCCTCAGGTCTTCAGTAATCTCTGCATAAAACAAGCTAAATATAATTTCTGCTGCCCCTTCTGATAAAAACATAGTGCAAAAATTACTACATTTCTTGCTCTGTATTTATTACCTCCAGCAAAACCCTATTCTAGGTAAAAGATAATTTGCTATAGGAAAATTAGGTGTCTCCAGGAAGAACTATTGGGCTGTGGATTCTGACCTTGCAGTGCCATCTATTTGACATGACATCAGCTGTAAAAATAATAGTAAAAAATATTCAACTGCAAAGTGGAATGAACCACATGAGATACTGATCTTTGAAATCACACTAGCAAAACATTGACTCATACCAGAGGGTTTTATACCTCAATGGGCTTATTAGTAGGCAAAATATTTGTAGAGTAACAAATTGCTGTAGAACTGCCTTGAACTTGTTTCCCACTGCTGGCATGGAAGTGGGAAAGTGGGGAGTTAGTGGCACATAAAGAAATTATATACTTGTGGCAGAAGCATACCCGGAGCTGCTGTCATGGAAGAGGTGAATGCCTAGGAAATTGACTTGAAGTTAACGAAACAAAACAGGGATAAAATGCAGATTTCATTTTAAATTAGACAACGTTTCTTGCAGTCTATAGTAACTTCCTCTGGTACCAGTTCTTGTAAAATTTTGTTTCAACACATTTCAACAGTTACAAACGTTAATAATTTCCTTTAACAACTATTGACTACTAAAAAAATATTATTTGATTTATCATCCAAAAATAGTGGGAAGCATGTCAGAAAAAATAAAACAAAAATAATACTTGTGATATTTACTCCTTATAAGATTCAGAGATCAAAAATCAAATTTAGGATGACCAAAATAGAATAACCTTTTGCACATATATCCATTTGGAGCCAAATGAATACTGCATTGCTACTATAGCCACTACTGCATTACTATTGTAAGATTTATTATCTTCTGACATAATGACACACAACACAAAGAGCACATGGAGGTTTGAAGATTAAGATACACTACTGGATTCTTTTAAATGTGACACTAGTTACAAGATGATTTACCTGATTGAGCTTTGCAACTGGAAATGTCAGAACCAGGTTTCTACAATACATGATGGAAAATGTGGTCCTTATGAAGAACTACATTTCCCCTTTTAACAGAATCTATACTTGAATTTTGACACTAAAGGAGTGTTCCTGATTGTAACTAGTCCTCATAAATGCCTACATGTAAAGTGGGTATTCTGTTATGAGCACGTTTTTCTGTTCTTTGCTAAAATTAGTCCATATTTAAGTCATTACTGAAGACTTCCTTTCTCTAACCCTTTTATGTAATCTAGGTGAGTAATACTACACAGCTTCTAGTGGGATAAAAAAACATGTCTACAAGATGGTTTAGATAGAAAGCAGGAAGATGCCATTTTTTTGTATGAAGAATATGTCTTCATTTGATGGTGTAAGAGTCAGTTCCAAAAGTCCCTCAATTTGCCTCACAACCATCACCAAGGATGACAACTGATGACCCCCGGGACTTCGACTGAAAACTCTGAAAACCCCACTCAGGAATCCTGGCCTGGCTGAGGTGGATGTGTGCCAACCATGCTCTACAGGTGCACCTACTGGACCGATGCATCCCCATGGGAACTCATGCAAGAAAACAATGAGCACACCACTCCAGGCTGATTCAGGGTCGGCCTGTCCTGCTGTGTGTTCTGTGCCTGTTCCCTGAGTGGACATTCGCTCTGCCTTCGTTCTGCACCAGTTTCTACACTGGTTGCCTGAGATCCCCACCTCCTTTTTGGCCTGTTGCCTCCTGCTCTGAAAAGGACTATAAGGAGACTCCCCAAGTTACCCCAACTTGAGATCTCCCCATGGAAGACAAATCTATTGGACCACAAGAGGACCACAAGGATCTCATCTCTGTCAGTAGCTATTCCCCCCTCTCTCTCTATTCTCTCTCTTTCTCTCTCTCCCTCTATTGCATATTGCGTGCACTAATAAAAGTGTACTGTTGTTAAGAGTAAATTGTTGTTGTCCCCCTGCTGTGTTCTTTTGCACTTCGGGATCACTAAACAAACCATCACGATCCCCACTTGCATTAGCAGATCATGACAGATGGTTAGAGTGATAGTGGAAGAAATTAAGAAATACAACTGAAGAAAATAAAAAGATAAATACATGTGAATTAAAGTTATGGAGCTGGGAAGCAGCCTACTGTGAATATGTACAGAGATCAGGGTGAATGTGAAGAGATTTTTTTTTTTTTTACAATGAGAAGGTTTAATCGCAAGTGAATCTTGATCTGGAAAAATAGATCCAAAAGCACTGGATGAGGTAGATTTGATTTCAGAAAACCATTTTATCAAGTCTCTGGGAAAGCTGATACCAAAATACAAGACATCGGAAGCTCTGGGACAATCAGGAATGAAAAAAGGTTTCTAGATGGTCACAGGAATTGCAGTGGGAAGTGAAAGAAGAAAAATAGGGACAGGAGTCCCAAACTCTCTTTTGCAGTCTTTTAAAGGAAAAATGAGAAAGTTATCTTTTCCTGGCATCACATCTTCCACTATAGCCATGTGAAAGTGAATCCAAACATTTACACTCAGCTTTTTCTGGCTTGTATTTTTATCCATGTTGGGACACGTGTGAAAGGCAAAACTGGGTTTATTAACCAGTCATGTGTCATCAAGCATCTCTACTTTGCCTGCCTAGGCTTCTTTCCCAAGCCAGTGATACTTTGCATATCACATGATTCTAGGGCCTTTTAAAAAGGGCTTTGATGTTTTGCAGCACAAGCAGAAGGAAAGATGCAATCCAAATTCAGGCTGTGTTCACTCTAAGAACTGTAGGTAGCTGAACTACAGCTGTTAGTTTGCTTGTGTATGATTTACTGTGTCAGGCAGACCACATTTTTTATCTGACTCCATTTTCTAGATCAGCAACAATATGGATTTAATTTTTTCAATACTCTGCAGCTGAATAGTCTGGTTATAAAGTTAGACTAAGCTGGGTACTAAAAAGATTCAGTTATCCCACTCACAACTCTTTTGGCTGTGTCCTTGACAGGTTTTGCATAGTTTGCTTACTTCCTCATAACACTAAATGCTATAAACAAGATCAGAGGAATGAGCAGCATTGCATATTTCTGTTAAACATCTCTGAAGGGGCTTTTATTAGATGGGAGGAAAAAATAAGATGCAATTAATTTTGGCATTTGCTGAAGAGAAAAGGAAGGTTAAGAAAGGATTAGGAGACATAATATACAGGATAATCTTTTGCAAGCCTAAAAACTCAGAGACTTCAAATCTCCCTCAGATTTTATACAGGAAAAGTATGGCCGCTAAGTTCAATGTCCGCATGGGGGTGGGCTATGACAGAGATGTACTCCCATAAACCAACACAAGGATTGACTATAAATACCACAGGTTTCCATTAACAAGGATGGAGATATTCCCTGAAGAACAGCAGCTTTGCCTGAAAATGTGAATTTTCTTTGGAAAAGAACTTCCTTTTGGTGGTGTCTGCAATCCTCTCCTTTCCATAAAAATTTTGCTTTAAATCCTCATTTTATTCCCTTTTCAAGTGTAATCCTAAACCTCACAGACAACCAATCATGTACTGAGACATTCAAGCTTCTTAACTATTTTATCTGATTTATTGTTTAACTAGTGTTGCTGAAAGTAAAATAATTTGTTCCCTTTTAACTAAATGTTTCCATTTATTTCAATCCATTTCATTCAAGATTTGCAAGACTTGGCCAACTCAAAAAAAACTTTTTTGTTATAGATTTTTTAATATGTTTGCTCACCAGGTGCTCTCTCAGGTCTACTTCAAATAAATGTCTTTCTCCTTTATTTAAAAATAAAATCATAAAAGCTGGGTGTCCATTCATCTGAAAAAATTCTACGTGCTCATAATTCTACGTTCCCCACAACGAGTTCTCCCCCCTTTTTGACGTAATTTACATCTGCACATTCTCAAGTGAATGGGGGCAGGAGGAAAATCATTCTATTTCTTATGCTCTGCACTAAACGGTACATGTTCTGCTGTTTTTCACATTTAAAATCTGGAACGCTCTCCTCTGCTTTCAAACATGTATTTGACTGAACTTCCATCAACCCCAGCAGTGCAACTGCACTGTAACTCTTTCTGCAGACACAAGAAAGCTGTTAGTTGTCAATGTACAGCTTGATAAATTCAAGTTTCGCAAATAACTGAAATTATTTTGCAAGAAAGAAAATTGAAAGAGTCATTTTAAAAGACTCCCTCTTCTACCACCTAATTTCTCTATAAAATAAGGCGGAGATGATTTTTTTCTGTGGTTGAATGGAGAAAAAGAGTTTAGGATAACTGGCATTTTTCAAGCATATTCCATCATAACTTGTGACAGGGAGTAACCACAACTACAAATTACATAATTCTCTCAAACTGAGTTACCTGGGATCAGAGGAAATTGAATCTTTTCCTAAGATCTTTACTTCTGGAATTTAGGCTTAAATTATTCACATTGTTTTTCATGTTATTTCCTGCACCCTCTCCAGTATATAAAGTGTGTTCTGTGCTAATCTGCTCCACTGGCATCAGAGCAATGCAAATACATCCCTTGCAGCAAAGGGAACCACTGAGTCTTATTTTCCTTTTAGGATCGGGGCATAGGCAGCAGGCCAGAGAGATGGGACAGGAAGGCATTTCTCATAACTCAGTTGTTTTAGGTGAGTTAAGAATAAGACTACATATTTACATAGACAAAACTCTGATTGTATTTGCAGTACCTCTTGTCAGCCACATGATTCCACATTGATTATCTCTGCCCCATCACTTACTTAGTTATCACGTGGAGAATAGTTCATCTGGAGTAGAAAGTGCTGAGGCACCAACCTCCCTAAAAGTTTATCTTCAATAAAATGTTCTCCCATTAGGCCCTTCCTAAAAGAGTGGCACTCTGCTAATATAGCCTACAAACAATTTAAAGTCTATTATATAAGCTGTGCTTCACAGAAATATGGAGGGTTTAAATTGCCCATTTTGTTTACTTTATTTGCTGCAGATCAGACTTACAGACCATTGGCTTTTTGCCATGTAAGCAAGTTAGAAATTCTCAGTGTAACTTCCCTTCCCCTGGATGATTTCACAAATCACTATATATTCCTAAGAGCTGGTAGAATACTGCATGTGCTGTTTTTCTGCTTGCTGCAGGTTGGGCAACTGCTTTGGAAAAGTACTCCTTAGTAAAGTTTATTTTACTAATTACGTGCTGCTACAAAGAAGATAAAGTAGCTTAAAAAAATGCAACCCATTATTTCTGCGCCAACCAGGGACAATGACTAAAATGAGAACTAATTTTTCAAATATAGGAAAAAAAATTTGGATAGTGATATTTGTAAGTATCACAAGCACTCTACATAAACTAACTGGAGTTATTGCAACCATGGTCAATAGATAGGACACTACTTCTTTTATTCACTTTATCATTAAGAACAGATGAAATAACAATACAACATTTTGAAATATCATTTATATGTGAAGCAAATGGTTTCTATATTTTCTGAGGACTTAATGACAATGTCCATCAAATAAAGCTATTTCCAAAATATATTTTTGAGCTCTTGACTAGATAGGCTCACTTAGGTGCCTGTGCCACCGTGTAGAAGTTAAAAAAAGAGAGAGAGAGAGAGGGGGAAAA
>WEIU01018389.1:58614-101778 GCA_013389925.1 Aegithalos caudatus
CTCCCAGTTACTGAATCTATGATATGATAGCACTATGATTACAAAAAATCTAATACAGCAAATATCTCCAGGCCAAATTCAGAAAATCTCCTTTTGATTTCTGCATTGCAGAAACTTATGTTAAATTCAATGTTGTTGGGCTTTGGAAGTGGAGTGAGTTTATTCAACCTTATGTCAGTTTCCCCAATGTGAGAGTGAGAGTTTTATTTAATCTGTCAGGTTGCTATAACAAATCAGAATAAATGGACAAGCACAGAATCCATCATCTTTTCTCCATGTTTAATTATTTAAAGTCTGATTATATTTTAAACAACAAAATGAAACTGCCTATTCTATAAATGTTTTGGAACCATTAGCTTGATTGCTTACCTACAATTCTGTAATTTTCACGGATATTTTTTGGCCTAAATTAACTGATTTGTTCTTTTTTATCTACTTTCTATAATTCCTTAAGTAGATTGAATTAATGACATATATGATCATCACTTTAGTAACTGGGAGACAGGGTAGAAGTGCAAGAGTATGTTAATTATTGTTCCATTTTTCTAAGGTTTAAAATAGAGTTTATTGGTGCTCAGATGAGTAATTTCCGACAAATGCAGAAAACTAAGTAGTACAATCTATTGTTTTAATGCAAAATGAAAGTCTTTTGACATTGTTACAAGATACATCCATTGGCAGAAAAGAAATATCATCCCCAAACATTTTTTTCTCTTCCTCTTTCTCTGAATTTCATATTTGTATCCTTTTCTCTAAAGCAAACGTGTAGAATTTACTTGGGAGATTATTATTAGACGACCATTTTTTTCATTATTACAGGAATGTATTGTTATAATTGTTATTATAATTTTTAGTTTTAAGGAAAAGGAGCTAGATGTGGATTGACGGACAGGCACAATAAAAGGTCACATCTAGACAACTCCTGAATCTGTGAATGCTCACAGAATTTTCATTTTTTGCACTTAAACACAGCTTTCTAAACAACTTCTAAACATCTTCTTAAAAAGGAAGACTGAAGGCTGCCACTTCATTCCCAATTTATTGTTCTAACCACAGCATTTATTCTGGCCTTCAGAAGTAATTTTGCTTGCTTCTGTCTTCTCAGACCCATATTTTTCCTTGCTTACTGCACACCCAGATTTATCTAATCTAAGATATTGGTTAACTGATGCCACCTATAATCTCTAAACAGCCTTTCAAAGTAGGCTTGAGAAGCCTCTATAAATCTAACCCTTACAAATAACAACTGACATCTTAGAGACAATCTATGAATCAGTTGTAAAATATTTTCCTCTCTTAAATTTATCAACTTTAGAAACCAGAATAACACTCAAAATCTGTAAATCTAGAAAAGGTTGACATTTGCCAAAATCTTTGCCTAATTTTATATAACTTGCATTGACACTTAGAATTGCTCATTAAATAACTATTTCACTGCTACAATTCCTTCTATAATGGGCTATTAAAACTTAATGCAGTCTAATTTTTGTCTATGACTTACTAGAAAAAGGATATATTCCTTCAAAAAAAAAAAAAAAAACCATCAGGAAAGATATAAAATTTCATATTGATTTATTTTTCACTCATTTAAGTAGCATTAGGCATTTCATCTTTCTGTGGATGAGTTTTTAGATTAGATTGCTGTTCCCTGTCATTATTTATTGGCAGCCAAGGTAAGGAATTCATATATATCTGTCTATATTCTTGTAAGGTCACCATTCACTCCAGTGTCACAATGAAAAATAAGCACAGGCACCATCTTGCAGTTCTTCTGATTCATATTGATGCATTTCTATTTCTACTACAGCAGGTTTCTACAGCAGATATTCACTGAGAAAATGTCACACTTACTCTGGTATCCTTCAGTACCTGGAATATTAACACAGAAGTCTGGGTCCAGTTATCATCCAAAAAAGGTAGATCACCAGGGTAAGTGCTTAATCAAAACCCAAAAGAGAGTCACATGTATAGAATTTCTTTCATACATTTAGATAAAAAATGGGAGTTTATGTGCATCACATAAGGATTTTTCAGTGGGGCATAGTCCCACGGATATATGAGTTAAAATTTCTCTGCCTAGTGAGTGCAGAACAAGTCATTTGAATTTGTCACCACCATCACTTCAATAGCCTTAAAAAATCAACAACATTTTGGAACTGTTTTTTGATTTGCAGAATCAAAATCACTGAGTTTAGGTGTTTGTCTGTTTCTTATTACTGTATGAAAGACAAAAGATAACTTCTGAATTGTATGGAATAACTTAGAGTATCTGCATTGAGGCAATCTGTTTTTCTATCTCCTGTTTCCTGGGTCAGCCTGGGATTTTTGTCTGAAGCAATAGAGCAGCTTCAGAACTGGTCTACACTAACCCTGGCTGTAACCAGCTGCCAGGGAGAGTGTAAAAGTAATGAACTAAATCATTCTTCTCTAGCTCATGAATTTTTCATCAATTATCAAAACAAAGTCCTATCCTACTAAACCTATTCACCACTTGAGTCTCATTATATGGAAAGAAGTCAAAAACTAGAGTTTTTCTACAAGTAAAGTGAGAAAACTTTGTTGATGATTTGTGGTATTTTTCTTGCATGATATATGAATGGAATGCTTCAACCTAAATCCTCTTGAGGTTTGGCATGTTGATGGAAGTTTGTGTCATGCTAAAAGCTCCACTTTGAATAGCTATATTCTAGCAAATTACTTTTTTGGGATGAGCTTATAAATACTTGAATAAGTATTTATATATCAAGTGTGATTTGAATTTCTCAGAAAATTTTTTTTTAAAATTACTTGAATTCCTGGTAGATATCTACAGAAATCTAATATTAATATCAGTAAAATTAAGTGGACATTTTGTTCCACAATGAAAGATACAAATATAAAGCTCATCTAGAGGTTATTAAAATGACAAAAAAAATCTAAATTATACAACCACAAGCATATGTGTTACCAAGGAACTTAATTTGTAAAGTAACCTTTACTCAGTACTCAAGGAGAGGATTCATAACAATTTGTAAAGTGCAAAGTGACTTGAAAACATTTGAAACCAAATCAATCTACTTGCATAATGTGCAAACTATGGTACTTCGTTGCTGCTGGGAATCATTGACAAAGAAGCACAATGACTGTTTTTTCCTCTAAAGTACAAGCTTCTACCTAACTGAAATATGGCAATTGTAGCAAGAATTAAGGCAAAAATATTGTAAGAAAGTACTCTGTGGTGAGGTTGAATTCTCAAACTGAAATGGGACAAGCTTGACAACAATTTTAAAACATTTCAGTAGAAGTAATACCTTTTTTCATAAAATACATGCATATAGAGCTACAAATAAACACAAAAGAGCAGTTAAAAGTTCTGAAACTAGTTATCTCAGTCACTAAATTCACTAGTCTCAACATATCACTGAATTCTACTACAATGTGTTAAAATTATGACTAAAACTGCCAACTTTAGGAAAACTATAATTCTGAAGGAATTTCTTTAGTGCAATGCAATTTGGAGTTAGGAAAAAAAACACTTGTTTTATGGTTTAGAAACTAGTGAGCTGTTTCACTTGAAATGAGGACAATTCTACCATATTTATTCCATTCCTCAAATGAGACAAAGTTTATGTTTGCATTAAGTCGGAGTGACGCATATGCCACATATGTCAGATTGCCTGTATCAAAATAAAACACTGAAAAGTCTTTCTTTTCATCTAAGAGACAGAAAACACCTCCAGAGTAGTCTGATTCCAAGGCAATCTGTTTCCAGTCTGAACCTGACATTATATTTGTGGCCTCTCATTTTATAGAAAGAAAAGCAATGCCAAAATTAAACTCTGAGCTTCCTATTTATTAATAATTTGTCATTATACTTTAATTACTTTTGTAAATTCTTTTGACTGTTAGATCTTTCTTAGATCCCATCTGGTTCCCTCTTGGTCCCTTCTGAGACATTCTGACTCAGAATAACCATCCCTTACCAAGTTTACACCTAAACCATGCAATGGTCCAACCATGCCCTTGAAAGAAGTGGATATCTCGCAACACTTGATGACTCACAGTTCCCTGTTTTGTTCCAGGAACAAAAGTAATTTCTTGAAGTCATGGTTCTCCCCCATTTCTGTTACACCACCAGTCCTTGTCAAGTATAGAGCTCAAAAAAGAGAATAAATATTGAGAAGTCTATAAGAATAACTTTCAGAATTCTCGGGCATCAGTAAATCTGCAATTATACATCTTCTGTGGTGCTGTTTAACATTCAGGCATACGTTTAGGTGTTTCTGGATGTCTCCCCTCACTCCAGAGAGGGGAGACTGCATTTTCCCAAGTACTCTGGATTCAGAAAGTCTTCTGAATATAATGAGAATATGGAAGAAAATGTAGGCTGCTGAACACTTTAAGTCCTTCAAAATCTATTTAGATTTTTAATCATATTTTTCACTACTAGTGAAAACAATTAAAAATAAAACTGTGAGAAAAGTACTTAAATTTTAATTTCTCCTATGAATACTTCTTCTTAGAGCTATAATTATTTTTATGTATTATTTAATCAAGCTCTCAAGTGTGCCTGAAATATTCCAGGTAATTTGCCACTTACAAAAAAAAAAAAAAAAAAAAAAATTAGTAGATTGATTAATTCCAGTTAAAGAACACACCTAAAAATTCCCATACTTAAAGAAATACAGAACAATCTCCAGGTGTGTGGAGGTTTTTTCCCTTTTTTTTTTCCTGCTTTTATCAAGAGAAAAAAATATAAAGGATTTTGATTTATGTGTAAGTAGGGAACAGACTGTAAAGAAATTGGGGAAAGTGACTTTCTCTTTAGTTTGGACTGTCAGATCAGAAACTCATAGGTCTCAAGAGCACAGGACATAAGTTCCAACACTGAAAATCTTATTACTCTAATATATTTTTACAATTTGAATTAATCATTTCATGAAATAACAGCCATGGAGAGATCACAAGAAAAAGTAAAATGCCTGTATAGGGAGGAAAAACACTTGAAGAGGTCATACAGCTGAAACCTCTGAGAAATACCCAGAAAAAGAAATTTTGCATGGAGTTTTATTTCATGTCATAGTAATGGGGTTACCTGTTATGATTTGCAAATCAACTTATATTTTCTTAGAAGAGTAGTACATTTCATTTTATGTAAAGAAAACTCTTCCCAAACCTCAATACTTACTTACTTTTAGAATTGAAATAGGAGGCTCATGGGACATTTCCAGAGCTTCTAACAATGTCATCCTGTTACTTTATATTATTTACTTTCCACTTTTTAGACAGTTGTCTAAAATATTTATATAATCTCTTTGCTGAAAGTGATGATGGAAAACAAATCAAATCTAGCCTCCTAGTTGGCTTAATGACCATTTAAATATTTCACCTTCTACATCTTCTATGCCTAGTGCCATAGACACATCTCCTCCCACCCTACCATCAGTTAAACACCACTATCACTATCAGCAAGAAGAGTGGATGCATATCAATGACCAAAAATTGGTTGGATTTATGCCACAATCTTGAGAACACTTAATCCCATGCCAATGTTTACTCATGTGAGCATTTCTAATGAATCATGTGTGTCTTGAGTATGGAAGCAAAAATGTGTATTCTATTTTGTCTGTGAAAGCAGCTGGGGAGATTTTTTTTATTCCTTATCTCTGTAACTCCAGGGGGGAGGGGTCAGATGCTTTCTGATAATGGCCCAGCTGTTAAAACCAGGTGGGGCAGTGTTTCTTATCTCTTTCACCACCCGTCCTCCCCCCTGGGGCATATCTGCTGCTAATGGGCCATTAAGGCTCACCAATGACATGAGACATTACATCATCCCATTGGGAGATGCTCCACCCACTGAAGGGGACCCTGGCATAATTACCTGGATAAAAGTGAGACTCAGGAACATCAGGCATCCTGTTTTCCACTGGTTTCCCAGAGGAAGACTGGACCCATCTCACCACCATTGGACTTTTTTACAGGATCATTTCTACTCCACAGAACTGTGTCTGTTACTCTGGGAGGATTCATCCAGACTGCTTCTAACACCCTGACCAACAGGGTGTCAGGTCATGTCCCTGACTCTGTCAGGGCTTTCTAGGGCCTTTTTGCTTTTTTGTTTGTTTGCCTGTCTTTCTGTAGTACTACATTTGTATTTTTAATATTCCTAGTAAAGAACTGTTATTTCTATTTCCAAATCTTTGCCTGAAAGGCCCTAATTGCAAAATTATAATAATCTGAGGGAGGGGGTTTCCATTCTCTATTCCAAGGGAAACTCCAGCTTTCGCTGGTAGATACCTGTCCTTCTAGACAGTGGGAGAGCATGCATGTACAATACCAGATACCTGCTTTTTTTGTTGCAGGGTCAAGGTATTATGCTAAGATAATCAAAAAATTTCAGACAGGTTTTTATGTTTAAGATGCCACTTTTAATTTAAATTTTCTATTTCTGTTTCATTTCTTCCTTTCCCCCTTTTAGCCACTTCCATTACCCAAAATTATGTTGAACAGTTGAAAGTTCATGGCAAAGAATGATAATGAAACTTGCTGACAGAGAGGTTCATTATGCATCATTGTATTTACCAAAATGTATGTAGTAGGTTTACTAAATAGTGAAATTTTTCATATTCATACATCATCCAGAATAAAATATCTAGGAAGAATATACAAATACTGAGTAAGTATGCAAGGATACAAGAACTGATTTCCTCATTTCTTTTATGACAATGTAACCCAACCAGTTGATCAAGGGAAGCTGGTAGATTAAATGTTTTTGATTTCAGTAAAACTTTTGGTAGTGTCTCTCAAAGGATCCTTCTGGAAAAATATCTAACACACACACAGAGCTGTATAAACACATCATGTGATGGGTGAGCAACTGGCTCACAGGTCAGACACAAAGAGTGAAAGGGGTGACATTAGACTGGGGTCCTGTCATTAGTGGGGTTCCACAGGGCTCCATTCTCAGCCTTGTGTTCTTCAATATCTTCAGAAATGACTGAAATGCAGGACTGAGAGGGATACTGAGTGAGTTTGCAGATGCCACAAAACTGGGAGGAACTTTTGACACCCTGGAAGGCAGGGATGCCCTGCAGAGAATCCGTGACAAATGAGGCAGATGGACAATGACCAACAATATGAGGTTCAACAAGGGAAAGTGCTGGTTGTTTCATCTGGGATGGGGAAATTCTGGATGTATGGACAGACTGAGGAACGAGATGTTGGGAAGCAGAGCTGTGGAAAGGGACCTGGGGATCCTGTACAATGGAAAATTGACCTTCAGTCAGCAGAGACCTGGCAGCCAGGAGGGCCAGCCCTCCTCAGAGGGCATCAGGGACAGCATCACCAGCCGGGCAAGGGAGGGGATTGTCCTTGTCCCCTCTGCTCTGCACTGGGGCAGCCTCACCTCGAGTGCTGGGGCAGTTTTGGGGGCCACAATATAAGAAAGATCTTAAACTATTAGAGAGTTCCAGAGGACAGCAATGAAGATGGTGCAAGGCCCTGAGGGGAAGCTGTATGAGGAGCAGCTGAAGTCACTTGGTAAGTTCAGCCTGGAGAAAAGGAAGCTGAGGAGAGCCCTCACTGCAGTCTACAACTTCCTAGTGAAGGAAAGTGGAAGGGAGTCACTGATTGATATATTCTCTGTGGTGACCAGTGACAGAACTCAAAGGAACAGCCTGAAGTCATTGCAGGGCAGGTTTAGGTTGGACAGTAGGAAAAGATTTTTCACCCAGGGGGTGTTTGGGCACTGGAAGAGACTCCTTAGGGAAGCAGTCAAAGCACCAAATCTGACAGAATTCAAGAAGGGTTTGGATTGTGCTCTCAGGCACATAGTGTGACTCTTAGGGATGGTGCTGTGCATGGGAGTTGGACTTGATAATCCTTGTGGGTCACTTCCAGCTCTGCATATTCTGTGATTCTGTAAGGACGGACTGGGGTAAAAGTAGTCTCCTATAGAGTTTTCTGAGTGTAGATCCCAGTAACAAGGTCTTAGGGTACCTGCAGCAGCTTCCAACAAGAGGTGAAGAAAAATGATGTGGAAAATCTGCAGTGCTGACTTGCGTATTTTGATCCAAAGCTTGTTGGCACTAACAGAAAGAAATTCATCTTGATACTAATGGTTTGGCATAGGAATTATATTATCATATACCTCAAGCCAGACCAGGACAAAACCTCTGCAAATTGTAGTTCTGAGATGCTAAGAATAAAATATTCTACCTGTCCTTTTTTTCTGATTCTCAAATACCAAGATCAAGCTTTCCTGTTTGAAGCAAGAATTTGCCTGTGTTTTTCTTTTCTTTATCCAGTCTGAGAGGGAGTTTCAGAATTGCTTCTTCAGAGAAGATGACATTCCTAGTAACTATTTCATATTTGAACACAGTTTGAAATTAGAGACTGATGAAATAGCTGTAATATTGGTACCTGTCAAAAATGTGGTGGTATAAATATAGTCTTCATTACTGTGATTTATGTTCCCTGAATTTTATGTTATGTAAAGTAAAAATATGAGCCAAACACGTGTGTGTTTGCAGATGTATATGTTTCTATGTCTATGTGTATTGTTAAAAAGATATTTTTAATTAGATTGTTAATAGTAAACAGTGCAAATATAAAGAATTGTCTTGTAAAAAACATACATGCAAATAAAGCTGTATGATTTATACTAGCTGATAGTATTACCCTATCCAATTAATAAAAAATTTCTTATGGCCAGGGTAATTTCAAATTTGTAGTCATTCCAGCATCTTTTTTTCTGTTTAATTTTCAGAGGCTGCTGAGGTTAGACAGATTTCCTCCTCAGCTGTTTTAGGAAAAAGCAGGAGGGAGGATGGGTTTAATGATTTGATACCTTCTTAAACAAAGACAGAACTCTCTAATGAATATATTACATAAAATTAAGTAATTTCTTGTCTTCAATGTATTAAAATAGTTGTCATAAATTTACCAAAATTTAAACTGTAAACTCAAGTTGAATAATCTTAGGGCAAGTCACAAGAATAGTTATTTGTTTCTGTTGGGCTTATTACCACCACTTGACCTAATTATTTTGACACTTCTACAGTAACATTTAGGAATAAAAATAAACTAACAAAAGATATAATTTTTTTCCCACTCAGGGATAAAAGTAGGAGGTAACACTTTTCTAAAACAGAATCAAAATAAGCTATATTTAAAAACTGTAATGTAAATATTTTAATTAAAATTTCTTACCACTGATTGAGTGAGGATCTTTTCTGAAAGATGAGAAGGAAAATGAACAAAAAAATGAGATTAAACCTAAACTCTACACTTCGATTATTTTTATGCCAGATTGGTGCTATATAGATCAAATAAACTTAGACTATAAAGCAAAATGGAGAATATAGATTCAGAAAATGATCATCATAACACTGATACCAGAAAAAAATAATCACAGGTATTTTCCTTCTTTAATTAATATTATAGACAGATATGTACAAGTAGAGTGACAGGAAAGGCCTTTTATTTTACCAGCAATATGCTGTCAATTTTTCAAAAGGCACCAGAGGTTCAGAACACTCTAACTCCAATCTTCAAGCCAGTTTACAGATATGAACAACTGGGCTTCTGTGATGAAGCCTAAGACAGTAGGCAGCCAAGATCTTTATTTTAAGAATAACCATACACTTACATACAAATATAAACATACAGGCACATAAATATTCTGGTTTTGCAAGGAAAAACTGCATTTTTGAAAATGTTTTGTTTGTTTTGTTAGGAAGGAAGAAAATTAGCTACTTAAAACAGTGCTGCCAGGAAAGTTTAAAGGAAAGTTGGGTTTTAATTATAGACATTTTCTTTAAAGTTATAGACATTCTTTCTTCAGGAAAATACAGATTTAGGAATAGTGTCCTGTTCAGAAAGTGAAATAAAAGTATCTTTTTTTAAATGCGTATTTAATATGTGTCTTATGAACGCTGCTATCATTCTACTACTATCTATTTTTTCAAGATATAAGTTTTGAAGATTGTTCTCAATTTCCTAAATGAGTGTCACTCATGCAGCATAAGACTCTCATCACACATCTTATCACCTTGATCTTGAGGCCAAATATAAATTCCTCAAATTTAAGAAAACAAAAAACTAATCAAAAAGAGGAAAATACAGTTGATCCTTATTTGAACATTGCACTGGTAGGTTTGGAATGACGAGAGGTCAGAAATAATATAATTTAAGACCTGTCCTTGTTTCTAGTATACCAGTGTAGAACAGCTTGAACAGTAGCAGCAGACCAAAACCACTGAAACTGGCAAACCCACAAAGATGAAGGCTGGCACTGAGTTTCGTATCCTTTTGACTTCACTGGATTACTTCCAGAAGCACATACAAAGTCTTTCAGATGCTTTTGTCCAAATATATCCATCTCTGAGGACACTGTCACTTTCTCTTTTTCTTGCTTTGTTCTATAAAAGGGCAGCACCATGAGGAAATGGCCTTGCCAAACAACAGTGTGCAAAATCCTGCCAAAACGTCTAATATAAGCATTTAGGATATCAGTGATTTGCCTGTTCTCAAAACCAGCAGGTCAGAACCCCAGACATTTAACAGTCTCTGCTTTCTCCATGGCTGCCAGGGACCATGCTTTCTCTTCCTGGGTGACTGCTATCCAGTCATGGCTGAAACCTTAAAAAACAGGCATTGAATCAGATTCAAGCTAGCAAGGTCAGAAATCTCCTGACAGTCAGATAAACAGAGTAATGTAGCTGATTAAATTCAAAAGCAAATATTCATATATTATAGACAGGCAGCAGAGGGTGATGATTGCAAATTTATTTTCCAAGAAGAATAGAATAATATTATGTATTTGGGGCTTAACATATTCATTTATTTTGACAAGCTTAACTTTCTCTCCTGCAGTTTCTTCAAGGCAGTGATAAAAAAATATGCTTAATTCACTCCTGAAAAATTAATTAAAATGTTATTTTTACATATATATGAATATATAAAGTCACCAAATTTTTTTTTAGTGCAAAAGATAAGGCAAGTCTTATAAATTTTATGAAAGTTTCTTCAAATCCAATGCAGGTTTTCAAATTATGTCACTGTTTCAAGAGCCAGCTCATACCCTGCTTTTGCCAATTTAGCCCAACTGCTTCTGTTAGTATCTAATAACATACAGAAAAGTGAATATCTTGGGTACAACTACGCAAGTAGAACAGTGTGGTGTTGTGATTCCCCTCCCCTTCTCCCTAAGATCCTGCATGCCATGACCTCCCCTTGAATAGGGATGCCTCTAAAGGTTATTCCTTGACGTTGAGAAATTCCTTGCTGCAGCAGATTGTCAGCTTAAAGTAAGAAACAGCTAATTTTTTTCTATAGAATCGTTGCAGTGATAAACCTTTCTACCTTCATCTTTTTACAGATAAAATATAAAGGACTGATCCTTCTCCCAGCTGAATTTTCCATCAGGGACGATTTTATTTCTTTATTTAATTCCACCACCCTCACACCCCAACCACCCAGTGTAAGTCTGAACTTGTTTCTTATTCAACAATAACAAAAATGACCATTCTGTTTCCATGTAAAAATGACATGCGAGCTTTTTCTTTGGATCTAATAAGTTTTAGAAGATTGAACCAGTCCTGGCAATTTCTACACACATGAATCTAAGATTTGAGCCTGGGAATTTCATACTTTGAAGGATTTTAAGGTTTGCATTCCTATAGTAGAATCCCTCCCTCATGTCCTCTAGTTCATACACTGTCTCCCGGAGATGAGCAGCATCTGCTGAAGGTGGTTTATTATATGGCAATCCCTCTACTGTCTTCCCATGTTTCTGCACACTATTGATAATTGTCTCATGATTTGCTGCAGTAAAAGCCAAGTAAAAAAGATTAATAAATTCTAATTCAGCAAAACTTCCAAGCACTGTCACTTACACCAAGAAAGATGCAAGCTGAATACGTAGGCATGGTGTAATTTGTGCTTTTGGGAAATTTCATTTCACTGTTTTGCTATGAATTTCAACATTCCAAAAATGTATAATCTCTATCAGTGCCTGTGTACTTAGTAAATTCTATTGTTATTGTGTTAATTTCTACCTACTTTTTAGAATAATTCACCCACTCAGATATGGAGAGTTATTTTAAACAAAAGTCCAAATGAAGACTACCGGAATTAGGTGCACAATGCTGACACAATGCTTTAATTGTCTATAGAAGGTGCAAGGAATTTTTTGGTACTAATTTGCACAATTTTTCCATGAGTTTTTAAAATTGGATCTCATTTCTGAAATAAACAATAAACCCTGACAAATACATTCAAAGAAAACTATAACAATATCAATGACAACAAACATACATTAAAATATGTGAATCAAACGTCAGCCAGATAACTGTTCTGGAAAAAGCTCAGAGGGAACTCATACAGCTTTTTCATTGGAAATCAATATAGATGCATTATTACATTTTCCTGCAGATAATTTTTAAATGTCAATAACTGCCAAGTCTCTAACTTACTATGAACATGGAAATTTACAAAAGATACAGAAAAAAAGACTTCTGGTAGAACAGATGGTTTGTTATTTCATCATTGATCTGCAAATGTAGGATTTTAGAGAAGCCATTTTTAATTTGCACCAGTAATTCAATAAACCTAATATACATTCATGTTTTTTAATCCTATATAACTGCAGAAGAATTAATAGAAAAGTTATTATTTTAGTCATTAAACCTTTATTACCTTGGATACAACATTTGCATTGTGTATTATATAAAATTTAGTCCAATATTCCAAATAAGTTTTGCAGTATGTTGTGCTTTTTAAGCTCTTCTCATCGCTAAACATTCAAGAAATTATTCTTTACTAAAACACCATGAAAAAAAAGGACGCACAAAGGATTGTACAAAATCCTTTAGAAATTCTGCAGCAGTCATGCATGTCTGATGGACTGAAAGCTGAGCACAGTATTTGAATAAGACCTGACAAATCAGATAGGAAAGGCTCTCTTTTTTCTCTTTAATTACAAGAAGCTAGGCAGTGAAGCACCAGCACTACTCAGATCTTACATTCCTTCCCCATTTTTATCATAATGAATGAGCATAACAGAAAAATATGTGTATATCTAAACAGTTAAAAGATTGAGTGTCAACGGATTACATCAGATAAGGTGTTATCACATTATTTCTTCCACTCCACAGAGGGAGGAAAAAGACAGCTGCAACTTTACATGTTAGAAAAGCTGCTGAATTCTATTTGTGAGTATTTCTGTAAAGCAAATTGGAAGGATGAAGTATTCTAATATAGCTACTGATATCTCTGCTACTTCAGTAAAAAGGGCACTTCCTAACAACAAGGGATGTAGAGAAGGTCCTTCACTTTTTTTTTCAACTAGAGCTATCTAATTCCACCATCCCAGAAAAATTTTGCAAAGACTATTTGACCTAAAAGAATCATTTGCAAAAAGTTATACAAAAGCAAGATAGCACAGTGAGATATTACCATATGGAAGTAGTATTTATTGCCTAATGTGGACTGCCATTAACTTTCCACTAACCTGAAAAATATGTAGCTGGGCTAAGGACTAAACCTAGAAAATATGTGGCATCTATATTAGTACATTAAGCAGCAGTGGGTACCATTGCCATGCATTGGAATTACACCAC
Organism: Aegithalos caudatus; assembly: GCA_013389925.1. Taxonomy (NCBI): domain Eukaryota; kingdom Metazoa; phylum Chordata; class Aves; order Passeriformes; family Aegithalidae; genus Aegithalos; species Aegithalos caudatus. Next base: position 72,216 of record WEIU01018389.1, read on the forward strand.
TAATTAAACTGTTCAGTGGCTCCTGGCATGCTTTTACCCCAAATTGCAGTGTGCCAAGAAATCCCTGGAAGAGCTGGCCAGTAACTGTGGGGCAGAGACCATTAGCCATAGAAAATTTTATGTGGCTACTGGAAAGAGCTATATGGAGAGCTGTTCTCTGTGTGTCTGCAGAAAACCTGCTTTGGTGAGGCAGGATTGTTAACTTTATGTCAGCAATAGTCATGCCAGACTTAGTTTGGCTCCTGCAGAGTCATTGGGGATTCTGCTTTACTTTACTCACATTTGGAAGAAGTGACTCATTAAAGCAAGACTGGCCTTGCCTGCATGGGGTTTCAGCTGATATGTAGCACTGCCCCAGAATGCCAGCTAGAAAGTGCCATTACACTCCTTCTGCCCTAAGGCACAGAAGACCAGTGTGAAAGGCGGATTCCCTGGGAGCTGGCCTGGCTGTAAAACTCAGAGAGTCCAGCTGGGATGAACCTGTGTTGGAACACTCTGCCACAGCAGGTTTAGACCCAGGACATCAAGGTGTTAAAGGGACAGGCAGCCTTTAAGTGAAGCCGGTTTATTCCTTGCTGCACTGCGTTGCTGAAGATCCCCTGAAAACCTTGGAAGCAGTACATCTGCCCACACACAGGTCCAAACCTCCATTAAACTGGGCTCTTTCTGGGCAACCAACTGCATCATAAAACCATTAAATGTGTTTCCCAATTGAATGTTTCAGGTATATGAATACTTGTAAAAAAAGCCTTGCTTTTTGCTCCCCTGCTTCCTGAACTTAAGAAAGTTTTAACTAACATGATGAAAATGTGACAATATTTGCATAATTGTATGGTTGCTTAATCAATGAGAACATGAGCAGTGATGAGTGAACTTCTTTTCACCTGAGAAAAAGCAGATTCAGAAAGAGATGGAGAAATAATGACTAATATTATAACACACAGTATTTGTAATTTCTATGGGATAACCTGTCAGGAAAACATTAATGAAATTTTATAGGTTTATCAGAGAATGTCATGGCACAAAATGCCTTAGAATGCTGTAGATGAAACAAATTAAATTTCTTTCTTCAATGTTAAGAAGAAATTAAATTAATAGATGTTGTGACCACAATCAGATCACCAGCAAATATCCTAGATATTGAAATGTCTGAAAGAGTACACTTTTTCTAGCTAGAGAATTAGAGTGCTTATATTCTGTTAGGAATTTAAGAGATGGATGTAGTTAATGGAGAAATCTATAAGCCCTGAGTAGGTATTCACAGGCCCTAAGTATAGTGCCTGCCTTTTTTATGGTGATTTGATCATAGAAATGTAAATGAAAATAAGTGACTATGTGAATGTGTGAACTAAATGAAAAATTGTCTGGTGTCAACAAATAAATAATTACAGACCAGGAATGCCCTAACATTAATCAGTTTAGTAGGTATTCTCTGCACCTGTTCCTAGTTACTTGCTACTAGTCAGCCATAATTTGCAACTGTTTATAAATCTGATCTGGCAACTTGTACAAGTTGTTTCTCCTCTCAAAGTCATAATAATATTGACCCTTGCAGGAGGTCTGTCTGATCTTCATTGAGATTTTCAACAAAGGAAGCCAAAGGAATCCCCTTTAGGTAGTAATTTTTTTTCATTCCCTGTCATATTAATAAAACATTTTCCAGGAAAAGAAAAAGAGGTTTTATTGCAAAGAAAATACTTTTACTGGCCTCTACATATGCTGAGCAAGACATTTTTGCATATTTATGAATTTTGTAATTTAAAATCAGGTTCACTATAGTCACCTTACGGGCTACTTGAAACTGGGATGCCGGCAAACCACAGAAGAAAATGCTCTCTGCACCCTTTCCTCTGCCCTCACAAGGGATTTATGGAGGAGAGTTTCCAAACCAGTGAGGTAGAACTGCAAGTATTTGATGCATCTCTTCGCTGGAATTAGGGCAATGTGCAAGAAGTTTCCAGCTGTAGAAGGCAGAAGAAAACACATGGAGAAACTAAGAAACATTAGCAGTTGTTGGAGGAAGGAAAAAAAAAATATACACGCTCATTAATCTTATCCACACAGCTGTTTTGTCAATATTTCCACTGTACACAGAAGAGCTCTGAGTTGTGCACTCACTCGGGATTAAGGACTATTGTTTGGTCACTTTTTTAGTTGAGTGTCTTTATTTGAAAAAGAAAGCAGACAAAAATAAATTCTAAAAAATTATTAGTGATTGAAAAAAAATTATTTTCCAGGCTTATTATATGCATAGAGACAACATTATTAATCTTTTCAATTTCACAATTACTTTCATGTCTTTACCAGAGATTTCCTGAACTTCTTGTCTATATTCTTGAGTGTCTAAGTGAAAGGAAATATTTTCAGTCTTTAGTCTGTATGGCCATAAGAGGTGTGTTTGAAAGACTTTGCCAAACTTAGTTCATCAGGATATTTCATTTAACAATCCAAAGACATTTTGGTGGGTGTTTTTTGGAAGTTATTTACATTTCAGATTAAAATATATAAATGGAAATCAGATATCTCACAGTGATTTCTTTTTGGAATAAAAGGTTGACACAACACAGAAATGCAGTTTTCTATGGCCTACTGTGTAGTATAAGGATTGTGAAAGAGTTAGCCAAAGTAGTGGGTCCTTAGAAGTTGCTTATATCTCTACTCAGTGATTTTGTACAGGATCCTTTATACTGTAATAAGGCTTTACATGTGGAAGAGATCATGAGAAATTTGAACAGGATTTTTTGCTAAAGTATATAAACTTGATCAAATTCTTTACAATGACAGGCCTATCAAAGGACTACGGCCTCCAGCTGGGCAGCATATCCCAGCCAGCCCCACAGCAGACTGATCCTTAGGCAATTTCCTTGGATGCCAATACAAGCAATGTTAGAGCCAGTTCTTTCCATGGTGCAGCCAGCCAAGCATCCAGATGCTTTTGATAGAAAAATGTGTATCACAGCAGAGCACCTGGATTTTGCAGCTGTAACGATCAATGTTTAGTTTGCACTTAAACCATCTCAGAGTATCTGGGGTGAATACTGTGGATAAGAGAAACAAAAGAGGTTCATTTAGAGCAGAAGCAGAATCCAAATGTAGGACTATAAGTGCAAAGTATTTTCCATGTGGCAAAACCTTTATATTGTTATCTTTGTGTCCTCATCTCAAATTATCTCCCATTCCTTTACATATTCCATCAACCCAAGAATTCACCTCTTTTCTTCCTCACTGACAAGTCATACCTCATAGAAGGGAATTACTTTCTTAGAGTACCTAGCAACAGAATAGAAACCTCAAAGTACCCAGCTATAGTGACAAAGGTACATTTTCCAGATGAGACCTGATTTCGTAATGAGCACAGAGTTCAGTGTTGCAGTTTGAAAAACACAATGTGTATGCGTGCCTGCTGGAATATTGAACTGAAATTCTTTAGTATAGCAACATAACTTGTCAGAAGTTCAACTGCGGGAAAACTTATATCCTTGATGGTAGAATATTTGAAAAATGAACTAGTTCATTTATGACCTTCTGCAATTGAACATTCTTTTGGTTTCTCTATAAAATACTGTGCATTTTCTACAAATGTAACTCCTTGTCATAAGGTTTTAGTGCACAAGTTTTTTACGGATTAGGCCTTAATAAAATAATTTTTAAATTCTCTCATAAATTCAAGGATGAAGCTACTAGAGGACATTACCTTTCCTCTTGTCCTTCCAGTCTTCGAAGTAGAAATATTGTGAAAGTAAAGAATAATTACATATGTCGCAGAACTTTCTCAGCAACTGTTCCTAGAAAAATTACATCAGTTTAATGTGAGCTGGAAGAAGATGAATTAGTGAATGTTCTCTGAGTTATATTCTGTCAGACTGTAATCTATATTTTGCCTTACTTTCACAAAGTCCCAGGATATGGAGCAGATATTAAAGACAGCAGAATGTGTTGCAATGTGACTGGGATTATTAAAATACACTTTATGTTTGTGATCTAGTGCAACTTAAATTCATATACTGAAGATATCAGACACATATAAAGTGCTTGGATTTTCTGATAAGTCACTACTTAGAGCTGCTGCTTTTTGCTATAGAGGTATCAATTGGTTTATCCTGTTAAATCAAAGCTCTTCAATGAAATATGCATGTATAGTGCACTAGCAGGATGTTCTGAAATATCTATTACTTGCCTAATGGTTTTTTGTATTACAGAAAGTGAAAATCAAAAATATCCCTCTGAAATAATGGAAATCTTTTTTATCCCACTTCAGGATAAAAACTAAAAATACAACTTTTATGAGCAAAGGGATTCGCAGGAAAATTTGTGTTTGGAGTAACATAAAGTGAAATATTTTGGCTTGTTTCCTGCTCAAAATTCCTGCCAGTTTTACTGGTGGCAAGTGAAATTGTTGAAAGCCTCACTGGCAGGAAAAAAGTACTCCTGGTCCCTATTAGCTCAGTACCTCTTTGCAATTAATTTTTATTTTCATGACCAAAAATAACAAAGAGCAAATGCTTCAAAATCTCAGACTTAAAACATTAATTTTTGTTGACATTTCCCATTGGAAAGTATTCCAACAGAAATTTTCCCAGTAGTTTTAATCCTGACATAATAAATATCAGTCAAACACATTTTATTTAACATTAATTCAGGCAGCATAATATACATCATAGCATCTAAATTGCACTCTTTCACATCTCACACTTTGTTTTATATAAAAGATGAAGGAATACAATAAATAATACAGTGTCTGGTACACAGAATTTAAAGATTCTTGACTAAGACTGAATTTTATAACTCTCTGTTTACTAGACAAACATAATTTCATTTTTATAAGTAGGAAAATAAATTCACATGGTTTGCTCAACTCAGCAAGACCACACATAAATTCTGCAGAAGATGATCTTTTAACCTATGCTTTCCTCATTTTTGGTCTCTCATGTTACCTAGTGCATGGTTCATCTTCTTTGTTTTGGCATGGTTTAGATTGCTTATTATAAGCTACTTGCAGGACAAGTAGAGCAAGGGTACCTCTGACAGCAACCTGAGAGAGTCCCTAGTGCCATCCTGTAAAAAACTGTATGATATACAAATGAATGTTATGACCAATGGTGTTTTCTATGCAATTCAACATCTATTTTTCATCAGCCTTGGACACATTTATTGCTAATAAGTTAATCTATAGTATCTAATGCTCCAACTCAGGCAATTATTATGTATGTCTCTGTAGATTTATTTCTTCCAATAATTTAGTTTTTAAATATGATTTATCATTTTGGAAAACTGGTTGTTTGTCATATTCAGACGGAATTGACTGGAGAACACTGGCAGCTGTGGATGCTGAAAACTAACATTGCCTCAGAATGTTTAATTTCTTTCAATTTCATCTTGATCAAAAAATTTATCAGTTTCTTGGTTTGATTTATTTCATATTAACTTAGTACCTTGTAGAACTCTGTTTCCAAGGCAAAGCAAAATGAAATTTACAGAACTGCAGATATTTTCTTAACTGCAATAGCTAGGAAAGACAGCACTTCAAAAGAGCAGGCAGGGGTTTACAAGCTGAAAAGTTAATCAAAAAGCTGACCAAAAATATGGCTTTCAAATTGCTTCCTCCTTCTCAGAACACTAGCCATTTGTTTGGCTTGTATGGAAAATACACAATAATTACCTGCTGCAATGGGTTCAATAATTGCTGGCTACAAAAGCTAATGGGCTTTGTTTCTTTTTGGCATTTTTTGCTCACACTGGCTGGTTAGTGCTCTGAATTACCATTGCAGATGACCTGCAGACAGCAGAAGCATTGAGCAGAAATCAACAAGTGTAAAAGAACAACTTTTTCTTTTATTTTTTTTCCTTTTTCTGAAGTGAAAACTATGAGTTGTTTGGTTTTGAAGGCATTCCAGTAATGTTTTTCCACAGCAATAGAGCAGAAAGTGCAAAGGATAAAAAGTTTCAAAATTAGAGCAGAGAAGCATCTTGCCTGGTGTTATCACTGTGTATCTATCTGTGTTGGATTTGGGCAATGTTGACAGTTCTTGGTTTTTTGCTTAGAACTTTTACAGCTTATACTAGACTATGTGTATTATGCCTGAGGCAGTTTTTTTTAGCTGCTACAGTGATTCTAAAAGTCATAGGACCATGATCTTCATTCATATTTTTTTAAAAATCCCTTACAATTGATGGACTTCTCTCTCAAGATAGATATCTTCTGTGTTTTGTAGTGTGAAACAAAATTGGGTTCTGTGTGCTGCTGGAAGCTCAGCAAGGATGCTTACCTCTATGAGTGATGCTGCTTGCTTCACAAACTCGATAGTTTAAACACAGTGGGCATACTGGATAGGGATTTTATTTTGAAGCTACATCATCAACCACTATTACAGCTTTGTCATTTCAATTTTTACACTCCTGGTTTAGAACAAAGCACAGCTAGTGTTTAAACATAAATTTTTAAACTTTCAGGAAGCCCCAAGAATATCACCACAGTGGCTAGTATTTGTTCTGCTCCTACAAGTTTGGCAAATGCTACAGCAACAACAGAGCACAGTTAAAGGTGATAGTTTTAAAAATCCATTACTAATAGCATTTAGGCATTCTTCTAGCAAGACACAATCGCTGAATTAGTAGTCTTTTACCTGCCAGAGTTATAGGATCTTCAGGATCTTCACACTAGAAGCAAATTCATGCTTGTTATATGTTACCATTGCTTGTCCTTCTATTTACAATCTTGTGTCTAACCTAAACCCAGCTGGCTGGGTGAAAGCCACTTTAATTTAGGACAATTTTGTGATTGTCATGAAGGCTAACAGTGGTATGCAATGAATGATGTTTTAATGTGGGGTCACTGTAAATATCGGAGTATACTGTCCTATTCTTCTGGGGAGGAAAAACCTGTCACCCACATTTTTACAGCCTTCTGAGAGTTTCTAAAATCTTCTGATTTTTCTGAGGTTCTTTTTGTATGTTTATATGTTGAAGTAGAGTCCTTTCAAGGACTCTGCAGGAAAACAATCTATGCTAACATTCCTTTCTCAAGGAGAGACATTTGATAGACTTTTGTTCCCACCAGTGTGGATGGAAAGGTGGCAACTTCTCCCTCCAATCCAGGGGTAATCCCTGGAAAACTATAAAACCCAAGTTATAAAATAAACTCTCTTTTTTTTCCTGCCTTCGAGCTCACTGTATTCTGTGCCTTCATTTCCATGTCGTATTGTGACAAAAACCTACATTTACCTAGATTTAGCCAGCACACTTGAAACTTTGGCTTCCCTATTCAGATATGTTGTGGTGCTGTAAGACTGGTATTAAGCAGCTAAAATGGCAAGGGTCCATCTCTTAATCAACTAAAAGAGCAGATGAGTTTTGCTGTCAATCCAAATTCAGGTTGTTTACAAGGAAAATCAGACACAAAAGGTGTTAAATCATGGAAACCAGTATGATCTGTAAGAGCAACACAGAAATACTGTTAAAGACACTCTACCTCACCTTTCTGGGCAACTTCTCCCTGAAACAGGACATTATGTTTTTTTGGGTTTTTTTTTTCTGTAAGTCAGTTTTCCATAAGCCTAGAAGATGCTGTTTTGTGCATCTTCACAAGGCAAGCAAAGCCCTCTTATGTGCTCCACCACCTCATGAAAGTAGAAGCAAGAAGACAACTAAAGTCAGAGAAGCAAAAATCTAACTGTGGCTGAATACTTCAGAAATCTGCTAAGAGATTTTCTTAGAAGATATCATCCTCTTTTTCCTCTTTTCCTCTAACAAACATAGTGAGTATAACATAGTTTATCACACATGAAATTTTAGTTTAATTCACATCTTCCTTTGAGATAACTCAGAGGTTCTTCGATTTTATGAACACTGTTGCCTGCTACTTCAGAAAATTCAGAATAATATTTTAAAGGTCTATCAAATGAAACAGGATGAATGTTCACACCAGGGATTAAAAGATTCATATTTAAAATGTGTGCATTAAAAGATGCTTTTTTCAGTCAACTTCATAGGCTGAGAAGTACAAAATAAAAAATAGTACTAATGCAGTTTTTGGTTTTCAGAGCTTTCCCTGGAGAAATCTCCAGCTAAAATGAAAGCTACTCTCAGCAAATACCTGCAGTGCAAATAATGTTTAACAGGATTAAGGAATAGAAGTTGAAATGTGTATATAAAGTGCTTAATCACAGAAATCCATTTGTGCCAAGATTGTTCTTTTTCATACTTTTCAAGCTTTTCAGGACAGAAATGAGAAAAAAAATGAAAATGTCAAACCTTTTCTTCTTAGATTCTTTACTTGAATGGGGCTTCTTTATACATTCTGTATAAAGAAATGTTTCCCAGGAGGTGTCCAGGATCATTTGTATAAAACAGAATGGTTTTGCTGTATTGAGACACCTTTTGATGATTATCAAAATAAAATGAGTTCAGGAAAACACACATCCTTTACAAAATGCTAAGGCCCACAGAAACATTATTATTCAATTTTGCTGGAGATGTTTCCCACAAAGACACTTTACAGCAGTCAGTTCCTTCTGGCAATTTGAAATCACTCTGTGAATAAGAGACCAATCTTGCCCTCACAGATTGAGCTATTGTGCTATTACTGCTTTATTCCTTATCACAGAAAGCTATTTTTCAAAACCTATGAGAATTTTGGTAAAGCGGAAACAACAATTCTGACAAATCTCAGGATTTGTGCAAATAGAATAGAATAGATAAAATTAAATAAATAGAATTAAATACTGACACAAACTAAACTTCTGAATTGCCTCTTGATATAACTATAAATATTACGTAATCCACATTTAATAAGCTGTGCTATTCTGTCCTCAGGCCTACTGCTACAAAAAATTGTAAATTAAATCAAAATAGCATTGCTTGGGGGAAAGAAAGTGCCTTTTATAATATAGCTCAAAGGTGGGATTGTTTTTCTTAATGTCCATGGTGACCCTTGGTAATTGATTCCTGGATCTACCTAGAATTAACCCAAACACCAAAACCTTAGTCTAAAACCATTTTTCTTAGTAATAAGTCAACTCTTACTAACCGAAAGTGGTTTTGTTTCAGGTGTCAGGTAAACAAAAGATAGCTAATTTGAGATCTGAGCAGAAATTATCATTCAAAGGGCAGTTTTCCAGTTCTTTTAATTTGATGTGACATAAACCCATGTACAGTATAGCAGCAGGGAATTGCAAGCAAAAGCATCAAAAACCTCAGAAATTATATAAAAGGAATATTTTATATAAGACAAGTAGTCTTGGATAATTTTGAGATGAAAATGCCAATAGAACTCAATTGGCAAAATTATTTTTTATAATTTTATTTTTGTAATGTAGTTACAAAGTGAAACAATATATCATATAATGCTACTCACAGTCTCAGTTAGGGTTGTTGAAGACTTATAATAATATATATATAATTTTGTTTCCTCCTACACTATATATAGCTTTGAACTTGTACTGATTCTTCCTATATATTCACACACTCTGAAAATTCTAACTTTACCATCACATACTTTAAATTTAATAAGTTTTAAAAAAGCAGGCAGGCTTTCATTGCCTAATATGTAATTATTAATGAAATCCCTAGAGACTGGTCAAAAGTTATAAAAAGAGATTGGAAATAAGTTGATGAATTGAATTGTCTCAAGAATGCACCTAAGAAAGACAGATTCACAGGGCATCTTTTCTTTGATATTGTGAGATAAATTTGAAATTTCAGTGTAAGAGGAAAACTACTATTGAACAGATTATTTCTGACCAAAATATGCAGTTCTCAGAGTATTTAGTATCACAATTTGGATCACAATTATATAATTTAAACAAAGATGAGTTAACATTTTAATCTGTTCATTATCAATTTTTACTCTTGCAGGTAAAATGGAAGCATTTGATATAATTCAGGTGTAGAAATCTTCAATATGGAAATAAAGTGCCTAAACAGCTATATGCAGTAATGGCATAAGAATACCTAAAACAACAATTGAAAAGTGAGGTAATGTCACCAAATAAAATTATATTGATTAATCCTTTCCTATGAAACTTATTCTTTATTTTTGCTGGACCATTGGCTTTTTATAAAGCACATACACAAAAAAAAAAAAAAACAAAAAAAAAGAACCAAAAAAAACCAAAAAAAAACAAAACAAAAAAAAACAAGGTATAAAATTGAATGAANCACAGAGCAGAATTTTCTGTGCAAAAATTCTTAACACTTGTAACTTCTGTGGACAGGTAGCTATCTCAGGATATGCTCAGCTTCTTACATAATCTGGCTAAAGTGCTAGATTATAGCATGCAGAATTCATTAATTCTGAACCCTCATGAAGACCTTTGGAGTACGTAAGTATGTTTATGACATTTGTAGCCAAGACCAGAGTCTCTGGTGCTGGCATGATCAGCAGTAGAGCATTCTAATATGGCACACACAAGTGGTTTCCTGAAGTGGGAGAACATCAGGAGGAGCCGTGGGAGATGTCAGGAGCCACAGGCTAACAAGACAGCACTGGATGGGACCTGGCTTGGGCCAGAAAGAACAGCATCCAAGCCCCCCACTTGCACAGAAGACAGCCTTAGGGATCTAGCTACCAGGAGTGCCACCCACAGGGCGGGCAAACAGGGCAGGGCATGGCACTGTGCACAGCAGGGCAGGAGCTGCACCCTGCCAGCCTGACCAGTGAGAAATGACATCCTCTCAGGAGAGATCCACAGCATCTCTGCAGAGTGTGCCTGGCTGTGCTGTAAGGACCTGCTGGCAGCAATGAGCACAGTGTGGGGGTGAGCCCATGTAAAGGAACTCTGCCCCAGGAGCAGGTAAGTGAGAATATTGGGGACAGTGAGAGACACACTATTCCCCAGGACTCACTGCTGGGCTCTATTCTGTTTAATATCTTTCCATGATACAGATTAGGAGCTGAATACACCTTCAGTCAGTTCACAAATGATGCTAAATTGGGTGGAAATGTTGATCTGCTGGAGGGTAAGAAGGCACTGCAGTGTGATATGGACAGACTGGATCAATGAGCCAAGGCCAGTAGCACGAGGTTATAAATATGGTTGTGTGTAAATACTACATCCAGTTCTGGCCCCTCAAGACACTGAGCTGCTGGAGCATATCCAGAGAAGGGCAGTGAAGGTGGCACAAGCACAAATCTCATGAAAAGCAGCTGAGGGAGCTGGGGTTGTTTAGCGTGGAGAAAACCAGTCTGAAGGGAGACATTAATGTTCTTTACAACCACCTGACAGCAGGTCATAGGCAGGTAAGGGTCAGTCTCTTTTCCCAAGTAACTAGTTGATAGGACAAGAGAAAAGTGCCCCAAATTGTGCCAGGGAAAGTTTAGTTTGGATATTAGGAAAAATTTCTTCACCCATAGAATGATCAGTTATTGGCTGTTTGTCAAGCCTAGTTCAGTGCAGTGAAAAAAATTCATGTGTACCTTTACCACACTGAAATCATTAGAGGGATGAGTGGAGGTGATCATTAGAGGACTTGTGGAGGTGTTTTGGGTTTTTTTTTAATCTATGCACTGAAGAGTTAACACTTCTGCCATTGTTCAGAAATCCAAAGTCATCAAAGATAAAATACTCTCACTCTTCTTCAGACATCATAGAAAATAGAGATCTTTCCTCTTAACAGTGAATGGAAATTAAGTAATTTATAACAGTCAAATTGGCTAATGAATTCCAGAAAATTTATTTTACAGTATGTGATTGTTAAAGATAAAGCACTTATTTTATTAACAGATATAAATAATGTAATATTTTTCATAGTCTAGAATGAAAAGTCTGAAATATGATGACTGCCTAGGTCAAATGACCCAGCAGTAGCAATACAAAATAGTTTGCAAGACAAAGGCCAACTGTTCTATTTCATGATGTTATATTATTCAGTTGCGTATCTGACTTGTACAAAGATGTATCTGTTTCTGTATGAAATATTTTCATGTTTCCTGAAAATTTAAATAAACTCTGTTAGAGATGCTATTGAAACTGCAGTGTTGCAGCCAATTTTTTGCTATTTAAAATGCTAAATGAGAAAAGCTGGATTAAGTTCTGCAGATACATTCTACAGTGTTTGTTGAACAGTTTAGATTTAATATGTGAGTTAGCAATTGATACATCACAGCACACTGGGGACACTTTAAAGAAATGTTATTATTCCTGTTTATTGGTGTGGTTTTTCTGCAGTTTAATGTACTGCACAGTAGAGTAATTGCTTTCAAGAAAACAGTATTAACCCCCAGTGAGGGCGTTCTGTGGAAAAATATGTTGTCTAAAATTAACAGGCAATGATACATTTTTCCTCTAGGTTCACTTAGCTATTTTAGTTTTACCGTATTTTATCCTTTCTATGCTTGAAGAAATCTTTTGTATTAATTTTGCTACTTGAACAGGGCCAAGCTGTAAACTCAGGTAGATTTATTTCTTCCTTCACCCTTATATTTATCTAGCTTTTGTTATGAGGAACATCAAATATACACAAATATCTTATTACCATTCTTGCAAGAGGTAAAAGAACATAAAATGGAATTCTTATCATATAATGAAATAAACATAATTCAATTTAAAAAAGCATTTAATTTTTTCATCAGAAAAGCAAGGTTAAGATGGAGTGCTTTTGTCCAAAAGGCCATGGAAGTGGCTCACAGAAAGCTTAAGTGATATTAGTTCCTGATAACCAATAGTATACAGGGATATAGGATGACTTATGTTGTAATCTACCAATTTTAACTTCCCAACACAAATTACCAGGTGCCAGCTGGATCATTTGGGAACCAGGCAAAGGTTGAAGCCATCCACAGAAGATCCTCTTTAACTGCTTTGTTAAGACAACCTCAAAGTATAGTTAGTGCCTAAAACTACTTATTAAACAACTTGCCTTCATTACTTGAAAAAAAGTAAAAAAACCTTACAATAAAATAAAGTAAAATAAAATAACAAAAAGACCTTTTTAACAATACAAAATTTCATCAACTGATATTATCAACAGCATTATGAGACAAAAACTAGTTTGATATTTCTGAGAAAGATGATACGCCAAAAAGTTTTGAATGCTCTGTAATATTACACTAAAATGCTTGATATATTATGATGAGTATTACCTAATGGAACTTCATTATGTGGTATCGCTCACATAATGGTATTCCATCACTATAACTTCAACTCCTAAATTCTTTCCTATCTGTCAGAGGATGCTTCCCACATAACAACTCAGAAAACCCTGGGATAGTTTAAATCTTGATTTGTTAGAAGGCCACATGAGGTTATTCACAAAATGTATTAAATTTGAAGACTGGATATCTAGCAACTAGGTTGTAGAAGAATAAACCAAATAATTGAAAAAAAAGCCAAAAACTTTTTTAAAAATCTTCCTATCTAGTGAAAAAAATGGCTTGCCAACAAATCCCTTATGTGAGGTCACTTCAAGAGTGATTCTTAAAGAAATTTGATATTGAAAATATGGAAACACATTCAGAGATTAAAAAAATATATTTTAATATAGAACATTTGACAATCTAATATATCTTAGAATTCAGGCACTTATTTGCTCTTACTATTCAATACCTTAACTCATTTTTAAAAAATAGTTTATCCTGAAATGCAAGAGCTTTTAGGTGTAGATATTCCTATTTTTATCTTCAAAACTCAATGAGATCAAAGAGATCCAAATTTCAAAGAAAATAAAAGTTAAATTATGGAAGTACTATCTGTTTTGGGCAGCAAACAAACTAGACTCTTTATATTTTCTTTGGTCATTTAAAGTGGAACTGGTCATTTAAAAATCTATTTAGTTTTTCACTTATCTTCAGTTTTAGTAATTTTTTTTATAAAAAATAAAAACTGTACTAACTGGTACAAGCTCTGCCTATTTTATGTCATTCCTACTTTTAGTTTTCCTGCTGCTGCTCTGTGAAGGAAAACATGGCCCTTCACATTCTGAGGACATCTTTGGAAATTGACTGGAAGCAACAGAAATGGGGTTTTTTCCTTCACTGACAGCTACCTGAAGAGGGTGGTGCTCACCATCACATTTTTGACAAACACACTGATACTTCATCTACTCAAATATGTGTTTCAGTGGTAATAGCTCTAACATACTATCTGCAAGAATCCCCCAGGAAACAGTTTAAATGCTTACCAGTAACTTCAGTGTCACGATACGATGCAGAAATGAAGGCACAGAACTCAGTGAGCTCGAAGGCAGGAAAAAGAGAGAAAGTTTATTTACAACTTGAGTTTTATAGTTTTCTAGGGATTACCCCTGGATTGGATGGAGAAGTTGCCACCTTTCCATCCACACTGGTGGAGACAAAAGTCCATCAAATGTGTCTCCTTGAGAAAGGAATGTAATCATAGATTGTTTTCCTACAAAGTCCTTGAAAGGACTCTACTTCAACATATAAACATATAAAAAGAACCTCAGAAAAATCAGAAGATTTTAGAAACTCTCAGAAGGCTTTAGAAAAGTGGGGGACACTTCAGTTTCTTAGTTTCCTTAAAAAAAAAAAAAGGTACACCTAAATCTAAACACATAATAATAAAACAACAGTTCAGGATTCATAAAAGAATTCATTAGATCAATTGGGTTTTTTAAGTATTGTGGTTAAGATATCAGTTTAGAAGCAGAACTACAAAGCAGTGGATATGCCCCAGACACATCTATTCTTTAAAAATTACTTTTATGGAGTAAACCAAATCTTTTTTTCCTCATCAAGTAAAATATCTTGCAGTAAATAAGTTTAGGACTGTTATGTTGAATCCATTTAATTAAAGGAGGTTTTTTTGAAGTGTCTTGGAGAATCAGGAAATTAAAAGTTACTTTTTTTTTTTGTTTAGATTAAGCCATTTCCCCAATTACTTTAAGCCAAAATCAATAAAAACATCTTCACTTATTTTTTAGGATTTAAATCAAATTTTCACTTTTAATTCAGTTGCTAATTCTCATCAAAAAGAAGAGGATAACTGTATCATAGCAAATGACTAACTTCTGCTAGTTTAGAAAAACTGTAGAACAGAATTATTTCATTGTACCATATATAGGCTGAAAAATAGATAACAATTCAGAATAATATTGATTTTGTGTGCTCAATACTCCTAATGTGAAAGTATTTAAATAATTATCTCCATTAGATAAAATGTAAACATATGTTATTTGTACATGACTGGAGCAATGAAGACACCTCTCGAGAAATAGAACTCCTGCTGCCTCTAAGATCAGAGATCCCTAAACCCAGAAACTCAAATGATTAAGCAGAAATATTTCCCATAATTCCACTGATAGCTATGATTTCTTTTTCATAACAAAATAAATACAACACCTTGTTAGGTAGTGCATGTCATCTGGCACAAAATAGTCTGATTGGACATAACAAATATCAAAATGTATTCCCTCAGACTAATATTGTATAAACTTTTCATAGCATAGAATCCAAACGATCAGGCAAGTTCATGGTTTGAGCATCTGCCAAAAGCAGATATTTTAAGTTATTCAGAGACTCTTCAGATCTGAGGATAATTTAATACACACTTTACACTATTAACGACCCCACAATCTGCCATTCTATTGCCACTCATTTTTGAAGGGTTCTTTACTTAGATTGTTTTTATTCACTAAAATTTGTAGTTTGGCTGCAAATGTTTCTGTCATTATTTGCTATTTTCCTGCTATTCAAATTGTGAAGTTCCTCAGCTACACTGTGGGTGAACAGAGAAGGAATTGTGGATTAAATAGCATGTAATTAAATAAATAATGAAGGAAATAAATTTAAATATACAATACTGTCACATAATAAAGATAGTTGTACTGTGCAGTAGGAAAATATTCATTGTGAAGTACAGTGACTCAAGAAGACAAGGTGAGGTGACTTGAGGCTAAGTGTGATCACATCTTTCAGTCACTTTTACCTAGTGAAAAATGAGGAAGGATGAAAAAAGAGTTTGTATGTTGAGATGTGATTCTATAGAAATAAGTTCATGAAAAATTTGGACCAGAAGATTTTTGAGGTGCACCAAAAAACCCCATGATATGGATTGACCGTACAAAATGCACAAAAATTTAAGGCAACAGTAAATGGAATAATATCTATTGACATGTCATCTTTTAAAAAGTATGCTAAATTCCTCTCATGCTGTGTATGAGTTGAGAGTCCTGAACAAAAGCACTCAGCATGGACAGATTATAAACAAAACAAAAAGTTGGAAAATAATCCAGATTAATCACACAAATTATCTATATTCTTTGAATGAAGAGAAAAAAAAACCTACATTTTTTTAAAAATGACCCACTAATGAAATGGAAGTAATTTCATTACAGATGCAGAATCTACAAAAACCTCATCTTATTAAAATCTCCTGTGATTACCTTCCCTAGAGGAGTGAGAAGTATTTGACAAGTGGAAGAAAATCAAGAATAACACTGAAAAGAGGTTAAAAGGGTCACTGCTTGAAAAATTAAAATAGCTCAAATTTCTTACTCAGTTCTGTGAGTTTGTGAACAACACTAGAAGTAGCACAGCCGGAGAGTGTGTAATTCTCCAAGGGCTAGGCTGAACTTGTGATCTACAGTAATCTTGCTTTGCATCCATTCTGTCTGGACATAAACTGATGCTAAGAACAGCTTAAAGGAGTGAGATATTTTCCATTAAAAGTGGATACTTCCCTGGATCATGATCTTGTGTTAAAGTACCCTATCAGTATGGAATGAATGGCTGTACTAAAAATATCTGCTACTTCCAGTCTCATTCATACATACAGTACCAATATAGAAACCAGAAACATCCTGCAGCTTTGCAGCAATTGAAACCATAATGTTATAAAATCATTTTAATGAATACAATTGTTCATAGATTAATAATCAGATTAATGATGGGTTGACAGGGTAGGGTCACTTTTCTCAAAGTATATGAGTAAAATGAGCTAATGAATTGATAAACACCCAACAATAATGCTGACTGCATCAAAACAAATAAAACACCATACTATACTTTTATGGCCCCGATATGAGCTCAAGGACGCAGTCAAATCCTTACATATTCTAAATTGTGCCTTTTTATTATGCCTTCTTGCATGGATTATCAGAATTTTATTAGTCACTTCTCATCTCTCCTCTTTACTTTCACTTAATATATTTACCTGAATGTATAAGGTACAGTAAGCTAAATGAATATACATTTAATAAATTCTTTTGAGTTGAATCTTGGAAATTTTTCCCATTTTGAAGACACCTTCTTTATGTTTTTTCAATATATATTTATGCAATCTCTTTTTAGAAATCTTCCAGAATGCTTAGAAACTTCCAATTTGGACAGTTGTCTGAACCTACTCGAGTAATTTTGGAAATATATTCCTAATAACTAGAATTTTTTCTTCATTGAAACCTGTAGCTTTTTGTCTGAGCACTAGCAAATTATTTTTTCTTATTGTAATATCAGTCACTGGAATGTATTTCTCATGTGATTAACGTCAAATCATTGATGACAAGCAATTAACCAGCAATCTGAATTATACATACAGGAACAAATTGGGAAATCACAAACCTACAAATTTTATCACCCTTGTATAAGAAATCCCCAGAAATCCTCACCCTTATCTGTCCCCTCACTTGTCAAATATTCTTGGTTATGCGACCTTCTCCCTACTCTCTTGCAGGAGACTTGGGTTAGAAATACTACCCACCACTTCCAGGAGTACCTATCCTTACTTACCTACACATTTTGTTAGAGATGGAAGTGTGCAGCCATGCTGCTCCCCACAACCCACTAATCCACACACCAGTGAGAAAGCACCCATCAGGTCATATACACAAACCTGATTTGTGAGTCCCTACTTGTTCCCTTCTTTAGTGTCAAATGCCTATTTAGATTTAAACTCCTCATTGCACTCAAAGGGAAATATGTTCAGACAGACCTGGGAAAATGCTCACATGGAATCCAGCCTGGTTACTGCACTGTTGTACAAAATCCACTGTCACAAATATCTGTGCTTCTTTTGCATGTCTTTTCAAACAGATCATTTTTCTTAGAAGTCTAAACATACAAAGCCTATTTTCCCTTGATAAATTGGAATAAAATTTAATTGACCTGGATTGTTTTTTGAAAAACTCAACATGACTCTTCCTAATTTATTTTTCCCATTTGGTTAGAGATAGGCATTTGATTATATCCTTCTTTAAAGCGTATTTGAATTTTCCATTACTGATAGATTTTATATTCAAAGTCTTGTTATGGGTAAAAAAGAAGACGTGGCACCAAGAATCATTATTTTGTCTATTATGGCCTAAAGTTTGTATAAAACCTTCCAGTTATGTACCCCCTTTCTCTGGTGTCAAAATCGCCCTGCCAAAAATTGTCTGGTCCTAATTCTGTCACTTCAATTTTGCTCAAAGAGAAGGAAAAAGAAGTTACTAAAAGCAATTAGTATGCAAAAATATTTGCTGTGACCTTAAGGTGATGACTTCTCCTTCCTCTTTTTGGGAGAAGTGTGATGGAGAACTTCCTTTAAGATCACTTGTACTTTGCCTGGGTTTCCCTCTTTACCCTGCTCATCCTGAGGGAAAAGTTTGCCCAAGACCATGCTTAGAATTACTGTTCTAACTTACATGAGATACAGACACTTACTCCTCAGATTCAAACAACTAAACTCTATGGAACAGTATTAAATTGCAGCAATTTAAAAATATTTAGCCCCTTTGTTAGGTTGTGTAGAAAAAAATAGGGTGATCTCAAAAAGGGATGATATTTTTCTAGGTCACAGTCATTAATAAAGAGGAAAGTCTATACTGAATGAAGTGTAGTTTTATGTGGCATGAAGAGCTACATATGTGAACACTATACAGTATTGTGCTCTCTAGGCCATGCTGTAAGGTTTCTAACTACTTGAGAAAAATTCTTCAAAGTAGTTGGTTTATTTTAGGACAGCATGAAGGAACCTTAAACCAGTCTCTTCTCTTTAAAAAAGTCACACCCAGGAGAACTCAGTGTTAGTGAAAAGAACTGCACAGGATGCTGAAGACTCACAGAAGCAATGAGCATTGATAAATAAAATGTTTTCCAAAGCATAAATCTAAACAGTGTATCAGCTGTGCATAGGAGCCCTACATGCTCTATTTCTTACTAATATTTAACCACCAAAAGACCCTAACACATATTTAAGATTAGGAAACATATTTTAACTAATAACAAGGGAAATAAGTTGAATGGTGGAACACATTTTTAGACAGTGACATTCACTTGTTTGTAGACTCTGTTGATGAACACTGCAGGAGCACCAATGTCTTTGGAAACTAAAAACTGGAGAGGACAAAGCATTTCAAATTGTGTCTAGGGAATAATTTTTCATTAGTAGTAAGATGAACTGCATTATACCTCGATGGAACTTCCATCTATGATTCAAATTATCCTAAAAAAACCACTCCCTGCAGATATCAAGTAGATATAAAATACCACAAAGTAATGAAGGGCATTTGTATATACCACGCAGAATCTTAGTTTCTCTTGGTTCATATTTTATTCCATTTTAAATAAAGAGAATTCATATTTAACAGTCTATCTATGAAGACAAAACTGCAGGGTTTTTTTTGTCAAATTTAATCCAATAAATTCTTCTTTCTTTGTGAGATTATAATTTTTTATTTTGAACTCTCTGTTAAACTTTGTTGTTATTTAGAAAATAAAATCTAAGTTTATGACTAAGGTAAGTTTTAATTCAATGTAGAAGACCCACTTTTCCAGTATAGTATTAATGTTTTTATTAGCTTTTCCAAGTGTCTGACAGCAGACCAGGGAGCACTTCTATATAAATGATAATTTCTGGCATTCAGGCAGTTTTTGCCATTTTCTTTTGAGCAATGATTATAAGCAGAAAGCACGACGAAAACAAAGCTGTTTAGCTGCTAGAAATAACTACTAACTCATATTGGCAAATTAGGGATTGTATTTTTTGTTCTGAACTACACCAGTGAGGCAGGGCATAACAGAGTACTTTAAGCTGATTTATTAATCTGAAATGTGGATTTAATTTACTCTTAATCTATCAGTAAAGCACTCTACAAAGACCCTTTCACCCAATAATCATAAAGTAACAGTATCAGTAGCAGAGATGGCAGCAATGCACACATGAGGTTAACACAATGAACTACACTGACTTTATCAGAGGAAAGAAGTATTGCTTTAGCAATGATCACTGAAACATGCACCCCTACATGCTATGACATAATTGCATTCATGCAGCTGAACAGATTTTCTTATCATTAACCCTTGTTTGCAATTGTAATAATTTTTCTCCTCTCAGCCAAATCATGCAGCACATGGAAAGACTAGAGGTATTTCTTATAACCTGACTAGAAAAAATAATTGCCACAGAGTAACCAAAATCTTACCAACTAGAATAAATTATTTTTAAAGGGGATATCTTTTTGGCTGCTTGCTCATATATCCTGTTATTCAGAGGCAACTTATTGTAGTAAATGAAAAAATCTAACCTTTCTAATTAGATGGAGATTTCTTAAATTCTGAAAACCACTTTCTCAACTAACGGATTTTGAAACTATATATGCCTCTTTTCAGTGGAAAAAAAATTCTACAAGAAGCAGGGCAGAGTGAAGGGAGAGCCTTTTCGGTTGCTATACCAAGTCACTGCCTTGCACGGAACCTAAAGATGGAGGGAAGCTCACACACATGAAAGGCAGAAGGAGAGACAGTCCTACACCTTGTGTTATTACTAGGGGTACTTTCCTGCTAGAAGGTCTGTGGTTTTACAGAGCTGAAGTTGACCTTTCCTCTTCTGCTCTGCCATCATTATGTAGGCAGCAGATCCATGACTCCTTCTGAGAGAGGTTGTTACTTTCCCAGATAATTGCTTATTTTATTTCTGCATCAAGCCTGCCCTTCTTTTTTCTACTGCAGCCTTGTATCCTTCCTGGCAAGCCACCCTCAATGTCCACATCATCATCTGTGAAGGACTACAAGTTTTATTGAGCTGAACTGACAGTGTCAGAAGAAAGTCTCTTGATCATCCCTACTGACAATTCAGCCTTCTCACCTCCTCAGGGGCTGCCAGAGATATTCCCAAATACTGTGCTCAGATTCCCCAACAATCTTGAATCTTTTCTGTTCAGCACTTGTGGCAAGAAAATGTATTCCCTAGTAACACCAGCTGAAAACATGTCCCTAAACCAGGAAACCTGTCCTTCTCAGTACATTTTCCATAGCCTGTTTTCCATGTTTGGCCTTATGGTTTTGCATGGCAAGGTTTTGGTAGTGGAGTGGGGGTGGGCAAGTGGGGCTCCAGGGGCCCATCCGTGCCAAGCTGTTGGAAACTTCCCCCATGTCTCACAGAGCCAGTGCCGACCGGCTCCGAGATGGACCTGCTAGCCAAGGCCAAGCCCATCAGAGACACTGGTAGTGCCCCTGGGATAATGTATTTAACAGGAAAGATGCTATTGAAACAATTGTAGCCAGAGAAGAAAGCAGTGAGAATATGTGAGAACTGCAGCCCTTCAGACTCCAATGTCAGTGAAGGATGAGGTTGTGCAGGCTTGAGGACAGAGATTCTCTTTCAGTTTGTGATGCAGACTATTGTGAAGCCATTGCCCCCCTCTAACCCATGGAGGTCCATGGGGAACAAATAGTCATCTGCAGCCCATGAGAAGGACTCCATGCCAGAGCAGGTGAAGGCCCAAAGGAGGCTGTGACCCCTTGAGGAGCCTGCAGGTTTGCTGAGCAGGACCTGTATTCCTCTGCCGAACCCATGCTGGATCAGTGAAGCTAATTTTAAGATTTGGTTTTACTTTTCATAATCCTACTGTGATTAGGTTGCTAATAAATTAAATTGATTTCCCCTCATTCAATCTGTTGACCAAGACAGGGAGTGACCTCTACCAGTCCTTAACCAAGGAGCCTTTTCTTGCATTTTCTGTCCTCTTTCCAGCTGAAGAAGGGATGGATAGAGTGGCTTTGGTAGGCATTTGGATAGCATCTGGGGCATACCCAACACAGGGTAGCCCCAATTCCTTGAACTCATATAGTGTATTGTGTCTCTTTAGCTACTAGTATTAGATGTGAACCAGATTATGCTTTTTCAGCACAGTATTTATATTCCATAAGGCTGCAGATTTTTTCCGTAGCTAAACAGCTAAGTATTCTCTTTGTAGTTCTTTCCAGAATATGTTTCACATTGGACATTCAGTCTGGGACAATAGATTTTACAGTTTGTTTTTATTTGCTCTGTCCTCTCCTCAGCTTCTGACATTTTTAGTTTCTAAGTTTATATATTAGTAACAAAACCAAGATGTCAAAAATACATGTCAGTCTAGAATAAGCGCAACAAGAAACATTTCCATTGTTATGCGTTTTTTTCAATGGAAGGAAGAAATATTTTCAAGATGGAATTAAAAAACCCAGAAACAAACCACTTTTTGACATTAATTTCTACTTTTAGAGAATTTGCAATATAATCAAAGCAATCACAGAATCACAGAGTATCTTGGGTTGACAGGGACCTGAAATATCAATCTCCCTGTTGTGGGTAGAGACATCTTTCAGTAGATCAGGTTTCTCAGAGCTCCATCCAGCATGGCTTTGAACTTCCAGGAATGGAACTCCCACAACTCTGGGCAGAAGTAGTGAGCTGTAATTTTTCTCTCATATAAGAAGAAAGTTATGTTCTCCTCTTTTCACATAAGTTTTGTATTTAAGAGAAGTGGAAAAGGAATTTCTTCTGCATTTGGACATATCCTAGAGCAACTTAACCACATCTTAATCTATCCCTAGTTTGTTATATGAATATTGCATGGATACACAATATCTTTATAAAAGACTTTTGAGAGCACTAGAAACAGGGAAGTCTTGGTGTAAAATTTTGTTTACTGAAAGAAAATGAATGATTCCTTTATTTCAGATAAGTTCCCTATACATTATATTAGCCCAATAATTTTACTTAGTTTGAAGAACTCAGTTTCTTTTCTTCTGTACTACTCTTTCTGTCTGTTTGTATTCTGTACTTCTATTTCTACCTTCCAGACTTTTTTCTCCACAGGACAATTAGTACCTTAATAATATGTTAACTGGAAGATAGTGTCTCAGTTTTGGAGTTGATATGCATAGTTTTCTGGGTTCCTTAGTGATAATTCTGTGTACATGTTCTGTCATAGGAATTATTATGAAGTAATTGTTTCCAGCGGACCTTGCTAATCTTCAGAACATCTGTTTCTTTCATAACTTCCACATAAAATTCTGTCAATAATAAAGAAATCTATATGATAACTAAGTTATGCAGGAATATAATCACAGTCTGTTTCTGTGCTTCTTAGTTTTGGGTAGAAATAAAGACAACCACAGTAGCAGACATGCAGTGTCCTTGCAGTCTCATTCCATCCAAGATCACACTTGTGTTATCCATTTAGATGTGTGAAGGTAAGCTCTCAGGAAAGATTTTCAGTTTGTTCCTTGTCACTCTTGTGTTTCCCACAGGAGAGCAAAATTTTAAACACCCTTATATAAAATCATTCTCTATACCTCATCTTTATCCCTCTGATCAGTCCTGTATATGCTTTAACAATGTCTCTCAACATCTCTCTTATCATTGCTGAAAAAGACTCAACTTTGATGCACTTTAAGATATCCAATTTGCATTTTTTCCAGACACAGTGCACTGGTAGCTCATGCTCAACTAATAATCTGAGGTTTTGTCTTCCTCTCTTTCCAAATTTTAAGATTTCAGTTTCTATTAGAAACTCTTCTTAGTCCCCAAGGGTTTGATCCTGACCCTTGTGTTATGGATTATATTCTACTTCTATTTCTAGCCTCATTTATATTAATAGGAATGTCCTGAAAATATTTCCCTATGGAGACTGTGTTTCCTTTTGTGTAATTAACTTTATTGAAAAGGAAATACTTAAGAAATTTGCTTTGCTTTATATCAAAATTAATTTGATATCACATTTGTTAACTTCCCTTATGCTTAATTCCTAATTTTGCAAGCATCATAGAGGCATTATAAGTTTTTGGATTAGTATAATTATCTAGACTCACAGAAACTTTATATCCTCTCTGCTTTCCCCCAAAAGCCCAGTATTTTTTCCCCCCCTCAGGACTATTTTCAGAAATACGTCTTTGAGAGGTTAACTTAATTTACATGATATTGAGGATGGTGGCAGCAGCTGCGAGGAGTGGTCCAGTGTAAATAAAGCTGAGTTGTGGATTGTGGAACAACTGTGTCAGAAATTTAAAATTAAAGACTTGAATTTTTACTACGAACAGTGATTCATAATAACCCCCTATAAAACTTGAAATATTTTGTTGGCTTTTAGAAATTACAGAAGTCAACATTAAGTAGCTCCTTCACCTGCCCTAAATTGGTAATAATTTGTAACTGCTTTTTCAGGGAGGCAGATGATTTGCCAGTGTTATCTATACAGTGAAATTATATGTTTAATTTCCCTTAAGTTCCAAAGCCATAAGAGTTTCCATTAAAAATAATAGTTTAATATATTGCTTATTTGCAACTAGAAAGTATATATACAGAAAAAACTCTACATGAGGGAATACATATAGGACTTACAACCAGCCGTACTTTGGGAAGTTAGAACATTTTAATTTCTAGTAGCAATTCAAGCAATCCTTAAACTTTGTCTGACCCATGATTTCACACAGTTTTAAAAAGGAAAAAAAAATAAAAAGGCTGATACACTAACTTGCTAACACAGTAATCTTTGTAATCTACTACACAGTAATCTACTACATAATTTGGGAGATAACTCTATGACAGACAGCCCAAATAGGAAGCAATTAGTGTGATAAGCACAGACATTTTTTCCTTTAGAACATCTTCTAGTGTATTGCCAAGATACTGTTTCTGAACAACAATTTGATAACAGTTCATTCTATTTTATTAATGTTTTCAGTGGAAAACATTGCCAATAATGTACGTAATAAATATAAATATATCCACCATATTTAAGGATAAATGTGTTGATAATAGTCACGTACCTCATTGTATGCAGCATTTCAAGTTACATTACTGCTTGTTAATAATACCAAAAAATAATGCCAAATGTTCCGGAAGCAAGTCACTCAAAGTAGTCCTCTCAACTGTGCTTTTCTTTCTGTGTTTCTTATATCTATTCTTCATTTTGTGTCAGTTTAGTGTAATTTTAGAGTGAGTTACTGTATGCAAGAAAGAAAATCTTTGTCTCATTGCTCCTCTTTTAGTTGGAACTGCTTGCCGCTAAATTTGTCATAGTCTTCTTTCAGCTTTCAGTCATGATCAGTAAAGTTGACAATACTGAAATATAAATCATATGTAATCCACAGGGTTCAGCTATATACTTTTCTGTGTGAAATAATATTTTTTAATTCTTCAGTCCTAAATAAAGAAATACGTGCAGGATTTAGAGGAGGTGCTCTTTGTTTTGGTTAGTTGGGGGTTTTTTGTTGCTATATATTCAAGTACCTTATTGCTGTTTATTTACATCTGAGTAAACCCTTTAGCAGATGCCAATTCAATTATCTTAATCTTGCTGTATTGTAAAAGGTGGTCAAAGATAAACCTAGAAAGGAAACTTAAATATGCTTTCCACTCAAGTTATAATTTAAGCACCCATGTGGTCAATATTTTGTCTGTAACTATGTTTTTGTGGGTTTTCTCCAAGTCCACTTAAAACTACAAAGAAAGAGAACTTTATCTGCTATAGTCTTATGCTATTTGCTGACTGCATGGATTTAGTTATTGTATCATAGTCGGAGGGAAAAAAAAAAGAAAACCAAAGCAAAGATCAAGGAATAGTTTATCTGTAACATGTTAGATCTACACTTTAAAACTGGATGCTATCTCAACAGTGGAATTTGTACAGGGCCTTAATTGCCCATATAAAACCATGTAAAAATTCCTCAGATAACAATATTACTTGAAAGGTAAAATCATTCAGGATGATATAAGGATGCATCACCAGCCTCCAGCCACCTGTGCTCAAGATAGTCCCATAAGCAGTCCTATGTTCAATAGTGCTGCAAACTCATCAGCCAGTTTCTAAATAAGCCAAGGAAAAATAACTATTCCTTGAAAAATATAAAAGGCTCACAGGATTCAATGCTTTGGAAAGCCATTTTCTTGGAATAATTAGCAGCACATCACAGTGTAAAACTTGATCTCTCCTTGGTGCTTGTGCCATTTGTCAGATGTTGAAAGACTGAATAACTTTTTGCATGTAGGAAAAGGCACTGCAATGAAATGGAAGTCAGCTGGGCTGTGAGCAGTGAAGATACTCACAACACTCACAAAAGAGGAAAATTTTATAAAGGTGCATGCAGAGCCAACATCAACAGAAAACTTTCCCAAAGAGAAATGAAGACTTATGAATGACCACTGTATAGTTTTTGGAAAGACCTTTCAATAGCAAAAGTAAAGCAACAACAAAGCTAGAATTACAGAAACAAGGAACCTCTGTAGGAATAACACAATCATGGCCAGCTAGTGACTATGGACAGAGCTGGAGAGCAAAATTCAGAAGAGGCTATGTTTTTGGTTTTGTTTTGTTTTCTTGGCCAGGGGGGAGGGGAAGCGAGAGGGAGGAAGGGAGGGAGAGGGGGTTTATTAACATGATTCCCTCTATTAAAAAAAAAGAAAAAAAAAGTTTCTCTGCCCCATTGTCCCCAAAAACAACCATGTTATCACAGGAGGGAAAATAAACTAAATAAATATGTGTATGGGTCATCCATAAGGAAATTTAAAAAAAAAAAAAAGCCAAAAAATAAATCACCAGATAGAATTTATTAAAAGACAAAAGAGCATCTTTGGGGGCCTATCAACATCATACAATGTTCAACAGAGGTTCTAAGCAGCAGGCATCCAGAACACACGTACATATTTTTAAAGCTGTGTGTTTGTGTCATTCAAGAGAATAAAACTCTCACTCCATTTTATTATTTTTCTTACTAATAGGGTGTTTTGTTTACTTCTTGTTTTTAAAAAGAAGTCACTATACTTAAAAAGCACACTAATGAGCAAAGTAAGATTTCTTCTTTTTAAAGGATAATAATGGACTGAATATTTCGAAATGTTTATTGGTGGATCAAGGCTTGTGGAGCCAAACAGCACCTTCACAGTAATGAGTTCATTCTTAATAATTTCATTATTTTTATTATATTAAAAAAAATGTTCTTTTTAAAATTCTATTCCTTTTAGAATAACAAAAATTCCTCAAATTGTGAGTTTTGTTCTTAATTGAGGAAGTATAAATAAATATCTTTGTTAAACAGGCAGATGCAGATTTCATTATTTATATCTTGGTTAATGTCTCTTTACTATAAATTTGTAAAATAAAACCTCATAGATTGTGGCTTATATTAATAAACTACATGAAGCATTCTGCAACTCTTTTTGATGTGGAAAAAAATCTCATTCAAACACATAGATATTCACAGTGGGAAATGCAGACAAAATACAGTGACACTGCTCTTTATGGACTGGAGAATCAATGTGAGACTCTCATAATTATATCAACATGAGCACAACAGCTACCCTTTGTATCAGTCCCTTCTACAAAGCTGCTATTAAAAGTGAATGAACTCCTTAGAACTCCTCAGCAGCTGAGATCTACTTGGGTGTTCCTTTTATTTTTTTCATCATTTATCCCAGATTGCTGTATGTCAACAACAGAACAGAAATTAGAATGGTAAGCTTGTCAATTATTCTTCTGTTCAAAAAAAGTGTTCTTACCTGAGTACATGAGTGTTATATCAGCAAAGGGTGATGAGGTTGAGGTACACAATAAGGCTTTTTCTTAATTCAGCGAACAAAAAGACAAAGCATATTCTACTGACTGCCAGATGGTTCCTCTGTTGTTTTCTCTGTGAATCAAAGAATGTATACAATAGAAATTGCAACAGTTATTTTTTACTTCAATGCTGGAAATCCAAGGATTGAGGCAAAATTTTATTCTTATAAGAATGACAGAATTGTAGGGATAGAAACCAATGCTCCACACTTCAAAAGGTAACTACATGGGTCACTGTAAAATTAATTTATCCACTCTTTCAGGAACTCTGGTTCAAATTTTTCTCACACTCAAAGGCTGAGTGTGCCTTGCTTCAGAAGACCCACTGGGATTCCATGCAGATTTTGCAGAGTCAAAGACTGCATTAAGAAACCCTGCTTAGAGAGTGATTAGTATTTTAACAGCATTTTAACACAGCTTGCCTACTCTTCCTTTCCCAAGCAGAAAAGTGAATAAGACATCCCACAGAATTGGTAGTTTAATATATTTATTTAATATATATAATATAAGTATTTAGTATTTATTAAATATACTATTCTGAACCTATTCAGTCCATGCTTATTTGGCCTGTATACGTCCATTTTGAAGCAGATAGAATGAAAATTAAGAACTGGATTTATAATCATTAATTACCAATGGCATTTATCATGTTTAGAAACTGTACTTTATGATAGTCTATTTTTCAAAAACTGAGTCTCCATTTTATATTTTAAGCATGCATTACTTTAGAATTCAGGTGAAACAAAATTTTTATTTGTTAAATAAAATAGAACTGAATTGTTACTTTAAACTCTGATCACATATTTTACATACAGATATTCTGATGAACCCTTCTCATCATCAATAATCTCCCAATATAGCTATGTGCCATAGACAGCAGTTCATTGTAAACTGGCCAAACTGAGTATAACATTAGCATATATTATTTTGCAAAAGTCTGTACCAATCAAGTCTCTGGTCCCTCATCCCAGCATGACTGAGCACAAATATAGCAAAAAATATGGTCTGTACTTATCTTCTTTAAATCATGTACAAGTGGCCACATAATGTAGAGGTAGTGCAAAGATATGCAGGAGACACTTGATTCTCTTCGAGCCACAGTCTGGAAGAATTTAATTATTGAGAGTTATGCATGGATGAAAAGAGTACAACTAGTGTTTAAAAATGGCAAAGTGGCTATTCTCAAATTGTCACTGGTGTCTAACAAGATGATTGAGGACTATCCCTTATGGTATAGTGGCAAAAATCAAGTTTGCTGGCCTCACCATATTTCTGCAGTTTTTAATGGGTCAGAACATGTATCTTCCATATTTTTGTTTAGTAGAACAAGAGCAAATTATCCTACTCCACCTCTGTTAACAAAGTAACTGACAGAAATGGATTTTTTTGAAAATAGGGTTTACTTACAAGGTTTCAGCTTAAAAATGTAATAGGTCAAATAGTGTATGTTGACATTAGATCTAATGTATGTTGACATTAGATCTGTGGTTTATGAGTACAGTTTCTTTAAAGTTCTTATCTACAGTTTAATGCATCAATCTGCTGCCAGTAAGATTTACCAGTAAAATTTACCAGAAAGCTCCTTAGAAAATCTAAGAAAACAGTATCACCCATAAAGTTGGAAAAAACCCTATTAATACAAGATGGATTGGGATCCTTAGGGAGATATTTCAAAGAGTTGGATATTTCACCCTAATTAGCGTCACTAGCAGGAAAATGCCAAAAGAGCCTTATCATCTATGTAAAGATGCAATCTTAGAGCACATATCGTGTAAATGAGTTGTTTTTTTGTTTTTTTGTTTTTTTGTTTTGTTTT